>JAJOOR010019113.1:0-44982 GCA_036250505.1 Solanum acaule
AACCCCCCCCCCCCCCCACTTAAGGCTCTAGTTTAGCCTACTAGTTTATGGGTGTTACAAAATCACATGTACTGGTAGGCATCATCAGTCAAACCGATACCCACTGCATAATATGAAGAAATCGACCAGAAGAAAACATGCAATAAGAAAGTATACCTCTCAACCTTTAAACTCCTGCCTTTACCGTCATCATTCTCATTAACGTACTAGAACAGTTGACTACAATGCCCTAGTCTATCACCCGGCATCACTCCATTCTTGATCATAGCTTAATTGTTCTATCTCATAGAGGAGTTCACGAATACAACCACTACCAACCCCACCAACCACTCTCGACATGCCCTCGCTTCTTTAACATCACAATTCAGCCCTTGTCCACCTAGTATATTCTATCAAGGCTCTCTAACCGTTTCAATTACGAACCCCCTTCCCAAGGTAGGACCTAGGTACTTATGCCTTATGAACACTACCCCACTTCTCATTATTTAAGTACACAGACAGCCCATCTAACCCTAGTCGATAATAACACCTGGATCCTAGGTCTCCACATACAAGACCACATACCGATGGGCACGCTCATTCGTAGTCAATTCCAATAAACGAAATATAAGCCATTTATTTACAACAAAGTAAACACACTTCTACAGGATGCATAATTAAGTTATCACTTAGGAGCAACATTCGATTTCTCAATATTAATGACAGGTAGATATGAACGCAATAATCACAAATGGTTCTCTCATGGAACCCACACCCAAACTGTTAGTGTGTCGAAACGTGACACCCGATCCAATATATATGTGTCGGAACGTGTGACACCTGATCTAATGTACATATGTGTCGAAATGTGACACCTGATCCAATGTATGTGTCGGAATGTGACACCCAATCCAATATATATGTCAGAACATGACACCCGATCTAGTCAGCACAACCACAACCATTATCACACCCATAATGAACAGTCACATTGTCAATTAACAATTCATGGTATGTAATTGTCCATACTTAGTCGTTTCATTAGGTTCAGTTCATGTTTCTCTATTTTCATACATGCACGCATACAATAGAACCATTAACAAGCATATACAACGCAAAACTAGAAGTCGACCCATCATCTAACCCTTGTTCACAAGAAAAGGCTTTTCCCTATGGTACACATCATATTTAGCCACTAGGGTACATGGACAATCATCATTTATCCGTGCCCGAAGGCCTAGACATGGATTCTACCACCAATTTACATTATATTATCAGTGAGCACAAATTTACGGCTATTCAATTGAGTAAACCTAGCCTACATGGGCATCAAGCAGCTGTAGAGGGGTTGTAGCTCCAATCCTGGCTTCCGTACAATGAGACGGTGGAATAAGGCCAGTAATCCGTGAGTTGTCATCAACCTTGCACTAGAAATCTATTTATCCTTCCTTCCCAAGCCGCGAGTTTGCCCTTCATAATTAACGATGGTTCAGTTCATTACAATAGATATCAATTTACCCCTCGTTCTTCCCTCATTCAATCCTTGCTTCCAGACAACGAGACTAGGGAATTTGGCAGGGAATCCGTGAGTTGTTGTCAACCTTGTGCTAGAAATCTATTTCTCCTTCTTTCCCAAGCCTAGAGCATCCTTTTGAGGGTTTCTTAGGTGATCCTCACCTTTTTTTGGCACTTAAGGAAATAGGAGAAAATAAGACTTCATGTCATTAAGTTCTGCCTCTGACCATCCCGCTTTGGCACACCCCATCCCGCTGGGGTGCCGCCACATTTGTGGCATCATCCCCGCTCTGGAAGGATGGTAGGCCTAAGTTAGTTACGGCATTTGCCTTTCATAAGTAACGACGGTTTAGATCGTTACAATAGATACCAATTTACCCCTCGTTCGTCTTCGAATGATAGGCGGAGGAGTAAGAACGAGCTAATTTGGAGTACTTTGAAACTAACGGATCGTCCCGTCATGGAACAATGAAAGATAGCAGTTTCCAAGGTTGAGGCACGAAAGGATCTTTACCCAGGGAAACGAGGCAACACACAAAGGAAAAAGAGACGATCCCATTTGCCAGGTTTGACCCCACCAGAGCGGCAGGATTCGCTTTGAAGCGGGGCCGCTGTGACGGGAGTCCTCCCGTTATGGCAGGTGATCGAAAATAGTTTAGAAGGGGAAAAGGGAATGGTTTCCCCATTTTCCCCTATTCTCACTCAAAAACTTTCTCAATTGCTTCGCTCCGAACGTCAAACTTAAGGTAATGTTCTTGCTCCATACTCTATTTACTTCAATACTTACTTAACAACAATTGCATGAAATGAATTGATTGGGTAGAATGTCCTTGGGGTAGTTTTAAAAACGTTTACTTGGGTTGCTTGATTCAATAAGAAAAATGTACCATGGACATTTCCCTTACGTTCACAATGTCTCCATAACATTCTGAGCATAAGGATTTTGTGGTAATATGACCGAAATGGGTGGAGGAAGTTGAATAGGTTCTTGGTGTAAAACTTGGATTCGAGCACCATTTAGGGGTTGTATTTCTAGAATTTTTGCATAATTAGGTGCTAGGGTACTCTAGATACACTAATCTGATGTAAAAATTGCTAAAAACGAGGTTTTGGGGTAAAGGGGTGCCCTGATCGCGCCCTAGAGTTCTTTCCAGATGAAGGCCACTCTGGCGGGCTTCATCCCGCTGTATCAGCCTCCCTTCCTTCCATTGTGGTGGGATTCTGGCCGCTCTGGTGGGATCTCGCAGAACAGTGGCCTTATTGCCTCTTCAAATAGAAATTTCCTTTTTCCTGAGCCCGGGATTGACTAATTCTATGGATTTCTAACGTGTACCTTTCATGAACTATGCAGGCTTGTCTACGATGGCTAATATTAATGCGGAAAACATGCCTTTCGTTCGATTTCCAATGCTGCAAGTCGGGAGAGACACCATGATCACCAAAATACCAAATTATTATTCAATAGGGGTTTCCACTTGCTGGGCTTAGCGGAGAAAGCCCCCGCCTTCCATGCCCTACTGATGCATTTTAGTTGGGGTCCACTAACCGAGGCTACCCCCTGCCCCGTGCTCCGGCTGGGTAAGAGAGTTCTATGCACTACTCCCTACTGTCTGTTGGGACAATCCTCACTCCACCATCTGATTTGAGGAGTCGACATCTCCATGAGCACTCAGTTCATCAATGCGGTGCTCGAGGTGCTGGAGGTGTCCATCTCAGAGTACGAGACCCGACTGAGGGAGATGTATTTGGGCTCGCTGCAGGACACACTAGCTGAGGCTACACGTCGAGATCAGGTCAACTGGGCTACTACGGAGGGCATCACTAGTACTCACTAGTTACCAGATGACAAGAGGTGGTTGCATCTGGTTTCTAGGAAGATTCGCCTATTGAGCAACCGCACCGACGTGACCTCTCATCAGGATCTAGTGGTGGCTTGTGCTATGCAGGGGATTTGACTGAATGTGGGGGAACAGATCATATCCAAGTGGAAGATGTTCTACAGAGGCAATAAGAAGGCATTCTTCCTTCATGGACTAGTGACACAGATGTGCAAGATGATAGGGGTGCCACTCCTTGACAATGATAAGGTACTTCCCATGGACCCCCTTTTGATCTGGCAGCCCTTCACCCAAGGAAGGAAACGAAGAAAGGTGGACGGGGACGGTAGAAGTATAGCAGTGACTGAGGCAAATGATAGAGGAGAGGATAATGATAAGGCCGACGACACCAAGCCTACCCAGTCTCAGCCCTCGTTTTCAAGCGCTCGTGTGGAGGAGGACATGGCGGCCGTCTGAAAGAAATTTGGAGGCTTCCATGCTAGCACCTCAACTGCAGTTCCACCCTTCACTGCCCTTGAGGTTGAGATGCTCTGCCTCTAGCTGTGATGGGATAAGAAGAAGAACGTATAGAGGGACCGTCTGATGGGCCTGATGTGCAAGACCCTTAAGGTCATTTTCTCTTGTGTCGCCCCCCAGCGGAAGCTTCCCAGGCTCGAGTCGGAGGACTTTCGGGAGTTCCCCTGGTTTAGTGAGGTGTAGACTAGCAAGACTACCCCAGAGGACATGGAGTCCGACAGCGACACTTCCCATTCCCATGGACCCTAATTTGATTTTCCCCCTCTTAGGTATGTAATAAACAATATCTCTATTTTTCTTTTGCTTTTCCTTATGTTTTTTGTAAGCACATGGATGCTCTTTTTGCTATTCTCATAGCCTTAATTAATGTTAGGTGATTATAACACATTGTTGTATTGATGAGTACTAATTAGATTGCGGGAATTAGTCCATGCACGATTCGGGGTCCATAGGGGAACAAGGCAAAATAAGGGAGGCAGGGCTGAGATTGTGTCTCACCCTGTCCCACTCTGGTGGTCTCGCCTTGGCGGGAATGATCCCGCTCGTGCAGCTCCAAGGGACCAGTGTCCAGGACAACAAATCTTGGGCGTTCTCCCCGTTTCTAGAGTTTTCAATTGACTCCCAGGGCCATAACAAGCATTTAGGATAACCCTCTTAGCTAGGATAGTCATTGTCCACCCCGAGTCAACCCAACGGTATACATACCAGAACCCTTTTCCCACTAATCTAACACAACAAGTATGCACATCCTAAGAATATGCCTATTAACCACACGGTTTATAATCGGTTGCAACACACGTCAAGGGAACCTTCCATAACAACAAATTCCTCTATTATGCAATAATAGCCCTTTTTCGTACATGGTTCCCGACCAATCCCGACTACCCTGAAATAGGAGTTTCCCCGCAATCATAAATTTTCTTTTCCCTTACCCTCTTTATCAATGGTAAGTTCATGCTCAACTAACAGTTGCATTCCCTCTCGTAAGTATATCATGTCACACGTCTAGAATTCATTTAGGGACCACATTATAGCATTCAATCAAGTACACTTCACAGAAGCAGTTATTCAAACAACACTATGCACATAATTGCAATTTCAAGCTACATCACACAGGCAAGACAAAATTATTAATTTAATTCGCTTCATGGATGACCATTAGTTGATCATCCATGCACTTATACAGCCTCTAAGGCTAGATACTAATTGGAACCTTCTCGATTCCAATTTATGTTGCTTGTGTTCCTTCAGCTGCGACTACGACATCCAGTTCATGTTGTTAAGATACCAATTAGAATCTGAAGATACCAATTGGACTCAACACATACCACAAACTACAACCCGCGCGAAAGAAGAGGAGAAATAGAACAACCTCCTAGAATGCTTCATAGCTTCCTGAAGATTAGATGTGGACACCAATCCCCAAGAGTCTATTCCACATTTACTCTTGTACTAGGAGGCCGGCAACCTGGGCTCTGATAGCAATTTGTCACGATCCAACTCACCGGACCAGGCGGGCACCTACTCTAACACCTAAGTAGGAGGACCCTTAATTCCTAAACGGTTAAAAGCATGTGGAAGATTAAGAAAAACTGGAAATAAAAGAATTCATGAGATTTTTACATAATAAGGAGATTTAACAATCAAAAGTTAAATTGATAAATAAATAACACACAGGAATCCATTCTAAATAGGTACAAGAGCTGCTAAAATTATAGTTATAAAATGCAGTAACTAATGACACAGCTTCCACCACAGAGAAGGAAGAGTAGAAGCTGCTGGAGATTGTCTATGTCTTCACCTATGAAACATCACTGACCCTGCAACCAGACTATGCCAAAATGCATAGCAAGAGTAGTATCAATACAAACCACACGTACTGGTAGGCATCATCGGTCAACCCGAAACCCACCGCATAATAGAACGAAATCGACCAGTAGAAAATATGCAATAGGAAAGTACACCCCTCAACCTTTATCCTCCTGCCTTTACCGTCCCCATCCTTCTTAATGTACTAGAACACTTTACTACAATCCCCTAGTCTATCACCCTACATCGCTCCGATCTTGATCATAGCTTAACCGTTCTATCTCATAGAGGAGTTCTCGAATACAACCATTACCAACCCGTCCAACCACTCTCGACATGCCCTCGCTTATTCTACATCAAAATTCAGCCTTTGTCCACCTAGTATATTCTATCGAGCCTCACTAACCGTTTCAATTATGAACCCCCTTCCCAAGGTAAGACCTGGGTACATATGCCTCCTGAACATTACCCTACTTCTCATTATTTAAGTACACATACGGCCCCTCTAACCCTAGAAGATAATAACACCTGGATCATAGGTCTCCAATTACCAGACCAAATACCGATGGGCACGCTCATTCGCAATCAATTCCAATAAACAGGATATAAGCCATTTAATTACAACACAGTAAACACACATCTACAGGATGCATATTTAAGTTATCATTTAGGAGCAACATTTGATTTCTCAATATCAATGACAGGTAGATATGAACGCAATAATCACAAATGGTTATCTCATGGAACCCACACCCAAACTGTTAGTGTGTCGAAACGTGACACTCGATCCAATATATATGTGTTGGAACATGAAACCCGATCCAATGTATATATGTGTCGGAACGTGACTCCTGATCCAATATATGTGTTAGAACGTGACACTCGATCCAATATATGTGTCGAAACTTGACACATGATCCAATCAGCACAACCACAACCATTATCACACCTATAATGAACAGTCACACAGTCAATTAACGATTCATGGCATGTAATTGTCCATACTTAGTCGTTTCATTAGGTTCAGTTCATGTTTCTCTACTCTCATAAATGCACACATATAATGAAACCATTAACAAGCATATACAACGCAAAAATAGAAGTCGACCCATCATCTAACCCTTGTTCACAAGACAAGGCTTTTCCCCCATGGTACACATCATATTTAGCCACTAGGGTACATGTACAATCATCTCTTTATCCGTTCCTAAAGGCCTAGACATGGATTCTACCACCAATTTACATTATTGATACGTCCAAACTTACAGTTCAATTAAGAATTATAAATGGTCGAAGTCAATTTATAGAACTCAACGTGAGTTGAGGTCGATCCCACAGAGAATTTCTTTACAAAAGTAGTTTCACTATCGCGTTTATTCAAATGTTGTTATTATTTCCTAACAAAGGTAATTGTGAAATCTAAAGTGGGTTATTTTTAAGGTTCAGGTAACCAATATTATTAGAAATATCCAGAATATCAATTAACAGAATGTTCACTTCATGCTTGTGATGATTAACGAATGGAACAAGGGTTGTGTTTCTGATAACGTTACATCTAGTGTTGATTCATGAATGAGTTTCAAGTAATTCATTCTTTGCAAATTGCAGGCGAGTTAGACGTATCTAACACTCCTCAGTCTTATTAGATAGCTTTCCACTCAAAAGACTATAGGTTTGCCCTTGCTTTCTACTCTCTATCTTTCCAACAACCAGAATAGGATCCCTGTAGGACTTGATCGACTTGTAACATAGGCTCAGGCTAGGGAAATGAACTTTTGGTTTTGCGTGTGACTAATACCTTGGCTCTCCAAAGTTTCAGTCGCACACAACTTATTCTGAATGATTCCCTCCTTTTTCATTTCAGTACATCCCAGCAGCCATTATTTTCTTTTTCTTTTTATTTTTCTTTTGCTTTTTTTTTTATAATGCACATTTCTCCTGTTCAAGCGGATTTTTAAACTTTATGCCTTCAAGCTGACTGAGTGAACCTTCTTTTTCTACTTTTCCTCTCTGATCGGGTTGTAATCACCCTCAACTTAGTCTTTTGGCCTGAGTTGTGGCATCTTATCTTTGGAGACCTAAGGATATGATATCAACCGGGTAAGAACAAAATTAGTTTCCAGGCTCAAATTGGGTTCAAGTGTTATGCTTTTTATTTGGTTGTTTGTTTTTGGCTTTTAGTGGGCTTAGCAAAAATGGTCTACTAATCCTTTCCTATCCAGTTATTCTCAGATCCTAGCAAGACTACTCGGGAAAGTTCTAGTTTCTACACCTAGCGTTAGACTTTAACCAAACCTTACACACACATGACACAATACTACATTTTATAGTTTCTTAGTTCACCAATTTATGTATCAGACTAGCAATGTTCAACCCATAAGTATCTAGGATGTCATCTAAAAAGCCTAGCAGTCAAATGTCCAGGTTAAGGACATATTTATTGGTTTTGCATTGAAAAACAAACTCAATTTCGGTTGCTGCATATTTTAACACAGAAAAACTTCACAAAACAACATAGAGAACACAACACAGATCCAACCTTTATAAACATAGGTTACTCACCACACCCTCTCTAAACAAAAATGACTTTTCCCTCAAAGTAAATAAAGAGAAACAATATAGGGTTGTGGGGAGGGGTCATACCTACGGCACACTAGGTGCCTATAGTTGGAGCAGTGTCGGCACCCTTATCAACGGGTGCACTGTTAGAAACATGCACTATATTAGCTGGACCAGTGGAAGTAGGAGTGGGTATGGCACTGCTGGAGGCTCCCGCCATAAATCATCTCGCTAATGTTTCTCATGTGCTCCTTCTTTTCGAGCCTTTCTCCTCGAATCCTTGCGGGACTTCTTATTTTGTCTCCTTTCTTCTTTAGAGAGGTCCTGTGGCTAATCCTCATCAGACTCCTCAGCCTTGTCTTTTCTCTTGCCGGATTTGCTTTTAGGCAGTTTACCCCAGAATTCATCAAGGCCTTGAGTAGAAGAGGGTTTACTGAAAAGGCTCATGAAGGACTTCGAGACAACTGGGGGAGGCACACTGACTGGCTTGTCAGCCATTTTAGCCAACTTTGGCTTTCATTTCAACCAACTATGTCTTCAACTTCTCTGCATTCACTGACCCAGCAGCCTACAACTGATTTCGCACATGGTCTTCAAGTCCGTCCATTCTACTCTTAAGAACTGCCAATTATGTTCGCATCTCATCATTTAGCCTCTTCTTTATAGCTAATACATCCTGCTAAACTACCTAAGGTAGCTTGATCACAATCTGATCGACTAGAGCTCGAGTCTGCCTCTGATCTGCAATCAATCATTCAAAAACTACAGTGGGAATAGTGACGAAAGTACATGTAGCTTATGAGGTTGAAGCTAGTAGTGGTGTTCCTGGAGAGGGTTGTGATGATTCACCCTATTACGGACCTCTATCAGCGTGTGGAATGTCAATTTTTACATGAGGTACGACTGCCAGTGGTCCCACTGCTCCGGTCTTTGCACCAAAGAGATTATTGGCGACATCTTTGATTTTGGATGCCGCAGTGAGCTTGTGAGCCTCAGTCCATATGTCCACTAGCTTATTCGGAGGGATGTTTGCTTATAGACACAACTTCCCTATTAGACAGGGAAATGGCAGACCGACTCTCTCATTTAGTGCTTTGTCTCGCATTTCTGTTGCGATAATCTGGCCCACTTTTACCGGGTAATCAGCCATGATGCAAGTTACCAATGATGCAAGTGCTAGTGAAAAAGTATTATTATTAGTTATAGGCCGCAACTGTGCACAGACAACAGCCCATCAAACTTTGGCCAAAAATGACAGTGAGGCTTTAGTAATATGCACCTATGGCCCTATGACCCAAATGACATTCTCACCTTCTGAAGCAATTATCCCAGCAATCCAACGCATGACCCGCTCTCTCAAAGTCGGATCCTCCATCTCAGTCTCACTCGTGACTGCATGTTGTTCACCCTCAAAGAGGCCGACGGAGGCTGGTGGTGTGAAATCTAGACCATGTAACATCTTGTTGATTGTTGTCTCAGATATGTCAACAGACTTGCCCCACACAATCACAAAATTCAATGGTCCCCATATGTTAGCAGCCGCCTTCTGATCTCTCTTTGCAGTTTCAGTCTTAGCAGTAAAATTCATCGGTGTTGCTACATATGAGACATAAAACTCATGGGTGATGTGGTGGGAGAACTCCCCAAGAGAATTGTTCATCCATCCAAAGTGATGCCCTTGGAAAATTCTATGGATATCAAGAAATGCTTGGATATCCGATACCACTACTCGAGTCTCCGGTATGACTGGTCGACTACTAAATTTGCCCATCTTGGACACAATCCCATTCTTGAAGAAATCCTCTGACTTGTCCACAGTCCACATAGAACGGTAGCAATCAATGATCTGTTGTCTCACCACCGGGTCAGGTTCATGTAGGTGAACATATTGAAGAATTTCGGCCTTGGTGTTGTCATCATCAGCTACCTCTTTATCACCTGCCTCTTCCTATGCTCCCGTTTTAGGTTCCACTCCTACCTCCAGTGAGGAAAAACTATAGTCTCCTGAGACCCACTAACAGAATCTTCACCGCTACCTGAGCCGCTATCAAAACCGCTACCAAAATCCTCACTGCTTTCGAAACCACTGCCAGATACCTCGCCACTCCCGGATCTACTACCTTCCTCTTCAGACTGGGAAGGAATATCCTGATCCTGAAGAATGGCTCTCTCCGTCCTTGATCTAGTAGCTTGAGGAAAGTGCTCCTCGATAGTAGTGTGGACTTGTACCTCCGAGTTACTAGATTCTGCTACGTTATCACTTTGCGTTGGAGAATAAGGTGGTGAGGTATGAGGCGGGGCAGTATTTCTTCGTGGAGCCATAGTACCTAGGAAGAACAAAATACAAAATGTAATTAATAATCGAATCAAACAAAGTGACACATTAACGGGTACTCAGACTTCCCTGGTGTAGCTACAATGTGATGTCTTGCCTTAAGAATGTTGTCACCCAATCTATCATTGGGAAGGGCCACATATTAAACATGAAAAATTGAATTTACTGTATAGAAAATAAATAAATAAATATAACATATATATTTATTTATACGGAGGCCACCATGGGTTGTGGTGGGTACCACAGTCTGTGATGTCCCTCGTGGTCTTGAAACAGTGTGGCAGTTCACTAGTGACACTATGACGAAGGCTATCACGGTCCGTGGTTAGGACCATGGTCCGTTAAGTCCCTCATGGTAAACGTCCAGTGCCTCAACAACACCCAAGTGTGGTTCACGATGGCTTTCACGGTTTGTGCATTCTTGTACGGTCTGTGAAACCTCTCGTGTACTTACATTTGGGCATTGTTTTGACCTATTGTTATCCAATCCAAATCAATTGCTTCCAAAACATAGGTCCTAACAATTTTAGCACAGCAGTACCTAATTGAACACACATCACACATCTAGGCCTGCATATCAATGATTTAGCCTCACACGATAAAATTCGACTAAGCCCACATACAACTACTCCCAATCTTCCACAATATAGCACATTTTATCCCTTAAATCCACATGATCACAATTCAATTACTCATTTCCGACTTAATTTCATTATCCACACTATCATAAACAACAACCCCCCCTCACAAATTTAACATACCCACGACCTAGAATTCCTGATTTCACTAAACTCAACATACCCATATCAATTTACTACCAACAACAACAATTTATCACATAATAATCCTTAAATTCAAACAAACAAAGTAATTCTAAGTTGCCTATCGATAAGATCAAACTTATAACAAGTTAATAGAAGAACTTACTTCGAATTGGATCAAAACTTTCGCCCAAAAAAAGAAACGAGGAACTTCACTTCGATTTCTTTACAAGAGAAAACTAGGGTTTCAATTTCTTAATGAATTGTGAAGTTATGGATGTTGCAAAATCATTTAATAGCCTTTAGAAACTTTATGGATGAGAGGGAAGAGGAAGAAACCGACCCTTGGCGCTTTAAGAAATAAATATAACATTTAAAATCAACTTTCCTTGGTGCGCGGGTCGGGTCATGTTATTTGTATTGCTGGACTAAAGATGACAGACTGTGATGAAGCTCATGATGAGTACCACAGTCCGTGGGGGAATTTGTGAGATGGACTTGGACAAGAAAACTAACCTGAGGGTCCACGAGAGGCTAACGGTCCGTCTAAGGTTAAACGGACCGTAAACCTTTTCGTGAACCTTATGGGAGCATTTCCGGTAGGTCCCTTAAAGATGCTGATAATTGAGACGGGCCGTGAAGTTGCCTGTGAAGGGCACCACGGCCTGTGAAGCTGCCCGTGAACGGTTCCCTGCACCCAGCTCCTCACTTCTTTCTTCAATTATTTCCTGCACACACCAGCACACGGTGACACTATAAAAAGAATGAAAATATGCTAAAATATAAACTACCTCTTACATTTACAATCTTGGGTTGCCTCCCAAGCAGCGCACAATTTAACGTTGCGGTGCGATGCATGTTACTTGATTACTCAGACTTCATCAAGCTTGCATTCTTCCATTATCTTCACTTCCTCCGGGACTCCTAGGTATGCTTTGATTCGCTGACCATTGGCTTTGAACATTTCACCCTTGTCATTTTCAAGCTCAATAGCACCTGACTAAAATGCATGAGTGACCTTGAATGGCCCAGACCATTTAGATCTTAGTTTCCCAGGAAACAGACGAAGTCTGGAGTTGAAAAGTAGCACCAAATCACTAGGACTGAAGGTTATTTTCTCAATATGCTTATCATGATACAGCTTTATCCTTTCCTTGTACAGGGCATACCTCTCATAAGCCCTCAGATGAAACTCATCCATCTCATTAATTTGATCTAGTCGCAGGTTCATTATTTCACACCATATGAGGTTCAACTTCTTTAAAGCCCAAAGTGCCTTATGCTCCAGCTCAATAGGTAAACGACATGCCTTTTCGAACATCAACTGATATGGAGACATACCAATAGGTGTCTTGAAAGCTGTTTGATATGCCCATAGAGCATCATCCAACTTTCTTGCCCAATCTGTCTTGTTGGCATTCACTGTTTTTGCCAAAATAGGCTTGATCTCTCTATTCGATGCCTTTACTTGGCCATTTGTCTGCGGATGATAGGGTGTTGACACCTTGTGCTGTTTAACCCCATATTTAGCCAAAAGAGCACTGAACACTTTATTGTAGAAATGGGAACATTCATCACTGATAATTGCTCTAGGTGTACCAAACCTTGAGAATATGTTCTTCTTTAGAAAACTAGCGATGCTTTTACCATCATTTTCAAGTAGAGCAACTGCCTTGACCCATTTGGACACATAGTCTACTGCCACCAGTATGTACTTTTGACCATAGGAGCTCACAACTGGTCCCATGAAATCAACTCCCTACACATTAAATGTTCCACCTCCAAAATGGGTGTCATTGGCAATTCATGTCGACGAGAGATAGCTCATTGCCTCTAGCACACATCACACCCCTTAACTAGATCAATTGAATCCTAATGGATTGTAGGCAAGTAGTACCCACTATGAAGTACCTTGTGGGCCGTCCGAGCACCTCCATTATGACCACCTACTAGAGAGGAGTGAAGGCTTCTAAGATATGCATCATCTCAACCTCAGTGATGCATCACTTGATATTATTATCAGCACACACCCTGTACAAATATGGTTCATCCCAAAAATATTTTCCAACATCATGTAGGAATTTCTTCCTGTGCTGGAATGTTAGCCCTTCAAGCATTAAATCGCTGACAAGAAAGTTAGAAAAGTCAGCAAACCAAGGAATGAGATCAATAGTGGCGGCTAATGCCTGCTCATCTGGGAATGAGCCATTTATGTATAACTCAAGTTCCTCCTTCTTTTCTGCCTCCAGTCTAGACAGGTAATCAGCCACCTGATTTTCACAACCTCTTATGTCTTTGACTTCAAAGTCAAATTCTTGAAGCAACAGCATCCATCTGATCAATCTCGGCTTTCCATCTTTCTTTGCCATGAGATATCGCAGTGTTGCATGATCTGTGTGGACTATCACTCTAGTGCCCAACAAGTATGCCCTGAATTTCTCAAAAACTACCACAGCCAGTAGTTCATGTTCAGTAACAGTGTCGTTGCGTTGTGCTCCATTTTGTGATATGCTGGCATATTAGATCGGATGGAAGATCTTATTGCGCTTTTGCCCCAACACAACTCCCAAGGCAGTACCACTGGCATCACACATCACCCCAAATGATTTCACCCAACATGGTCCAATGATTATTGGGGCAGAGACCAACTTCTATTTCAGGCCTTCAAAAGCTTTAAGTCATGCATCATCAAAGGCAAATTTCACCTCTTTCTCTAACAACTTGCACGAGGGATGTGTAATTTTTGAGAAATCCTTGATGAAACTCCTATAGAATCCTACATGGCCTAGAAAACATCAAATACCTTTCACACAGATAGGTAGGGGAAACTTTTCAATTACCTCAATCTTCGCTCTATCCACCTCGTCCCTTTTGTGATACCTTATGGCCTAGGACTATGCCTTCCTTAACCATAAAATAGCACTTCTCCCAATTCCGCACCAAATTAGCCTCCTTGCATCTTTGTAAAACCCTGGTAAGATTCAACAAACAATCATCAAATGTGTCACCTACCACAGAATAATCGTCCATGAATACCTCCAGAGTATCCTCTACCATATCTGAGAAGATGGACATCATACACCTCTGGAAAATTGCTGGTGTATTACATAATCCAAATGGC
Organism: Solanum acaule; assembly: GCA_036250505.1. Lineage (NCBI taxonomy): Eukaryota > Viridiplantae > Streptophyta > Magnoliopsida > Solanales > Solanaceae > Solanum > Solanum acaule. The sequence continues at coordinate 14,434 of JAJOOR010019113.1, forward strand.
ATACGTTTGAACCCAAAAGTACCATAAGGACATGTAAAGGTAGTCTCTTCCTGATCTTCAGGAGCAACTTATATCTGGTTGTACCTAGAGTATCCATCTAAGAAACAGTACCACCCTTTTGTAGCCAATATGTCAAGCATCTGGTCCATGAATGGCATTGGGAAGTGGTCCTTCAAGGTCCACTTGTTCAGCTTTATGTAATCCATGCAAACTCGTCATCTGGTAACTGGTTATTGTGGAATCAACTCGTTGTTTGCATTGGCTACCACTTTCATACCACCCTTCACTGGGAATAACCAATGACTATCAGAGATGGGGTACACCACCCCAGCATCTAACCACTTTATAATCTCATTTTTGACAACCTCTTGCATTGGTGGATTTAACCTCCTCTGGTGCTTTATGCTCGGGCTACAGTCCTCCTTAAGTTGAATCTTATGAGTGCAGATACCCGGAGGTATCCCAATGGTCCACCCAATTGCCCTTTTGTACCTTTTCAAAACATTGATCATCGTTTGCACCTATTCATCATTCAAATTTGCACCCACAATGACTGGCAAAGTATTGTTAGCACCCAAAAAGACATACCTTAGGTGACTGGGTAATTGTTTAAGTTTCGGTACATGCGACTCTTTAATGGATGGTTTTGCTGGAGTATTTGGCTTGTTTTTCAGATCCAGGTCTAATTTCTTTGGAGCATAAGAATGTGCTCTCATGCCCTGTAGAGCATTCACAGTCTCGACATAATAATTTTGGTTATCTTCTTCGAAATTCATTAGCATAGCTGCCAAGGTTTCAACAACAAATATTTCCTCGATAGTAGCTCCCGATTATCGCAGACACCACATTCATGTCTTTTGGTTGCTTCATAGACCTACAAATCTTAAATAATACCTCTTCATTGTTGAGCCTGAATTTCACCTCTTCACTCTCAACATCAACCAAAGCTCGACATATAGCCAGAAATGGCCTCCCCAAAATTATGGGAACCACAAAGTCTACCTAACAATCCAAAATCACGAAGTCTGCCAGAAAAATGAAATTGGCCACTTTTACAAGCACATCACATAAGATCCTTATAGGTCGCTTCACTGACCTATCTACCATCATCAACCTCATCGCAGTGGGTTTTGGAACCCCCAACACTAGTTACTTGTAGATGGCCAAAGGCATCAGATTTATACTTGCCCCTAGATCACACAAAGCCTTTGCAAACTCCAATGATCCAATGGTGAAAGGTATAGTGAATGCACCTGGATCCTCTTTTTTCTGCACCAGAGACCTTGTATAGCACTACAATGATGGATATTTTCAGTTAGATCAAAACTTACAGCTCTTTTCTTTGAAAATAAGTCCTTCATGAACTTATCATATCCTGGCATCTTCTCTAAAGCTTCAGCCAACGGGATGTTCACTGATAACTGCTTCAGCATACTTATGAACTTTGCAAACTTCCCATCTTCAGCTTTCTTCTTGAGTCTTTGAGGGAAATGAGGAGATGGTCGCAGTATCTGTTGTAAAGGCAAAGTCACCTCAATTTTTTTTTCCTTCCTCTCCACTGGCTTTACTGTTGGTTGAGCCTCTTCTATATCATCAACATGTTCATCTTCAACCTCTTCTTCGTCATTTCCCTTTGACCATGTTCCTACTCAGTACCTGCATATTTTTGCTCATAAATGACCTTACCGCTTATGGTGGTGATGGCCATGCAGTGTCCATCTTTCTTGGGATTTGGGATAGTGTCACTTGGTAGTGCACCATTCTTCCTCTGGTTTAGTAATACTAATAGTTGTCCCAACTATTTCTCTATCTGCTTGATGGAAGTAGTGCGAGAATCCACCAGTTGACTCATGCTAGAGAAGTCACCCTTCATTTCTTTCACACCTGCATCAATTGATTCCACATTTTACAACACCTTAGCCAACATATCTTATAGTTTGGACCCACTGGAACTACCACTTGCATGATCTCTATTACCTGGGGGTACATACACACCACTGCGGTCATTCCTGTAACTATCTCTGTTTTGCACGTCGCCTTGTTCTCTATTTGCTGGCCTATCATATTGCCCTTCTCTAGAGTAGTTCCAACCTGTATTTCCAAAATTATATTAACTCTGGAAACCACCTTGATTTCCCGAGTTATAATTCTGGAAACCACCTTGATTTCCCAAGTTTTTGGCCTTGTCATCCAAGTCAATATCCTGATCTCCATACCTGTTTGACGCTCCTACAACATTCACCTTCTCAGAACCTGCCATTATATGCTTCGTGAGTAGATCCATCTGGGTTCTCATGTGAGCCATATCATGATCTCTTTCTTCATCTCTTCTCTTCTATTCAGGTGACAGCTCAAAAATGAATCCCAGATCTCCCACTTCAGCATCCCTAGTGTGCCATGCTATATTATTCTTTGACACTTCATCCATTAGTTGCATGATTTCTAGGAATGGCTTCCTCCAGAATGATCCACCATAAACTGCATCAACAACAGGCTTAGTAACATGATTTAGCGATCTATAAAAATCATGTTTCAAATGTCTCTCAGTGAGACCATGGTTCGAGCACTTTTTAGATTTTTGTTGAATCTCCACCAAATATCATGCATTGCTTCCCCTCGTAGTTGCTTGTGTGCACCTATCTCATGTTTCATTTGTAACTCTTTTGATTCAGGGTAAAATCATTCCAGGAAGGCCTCCTTCAATTCATTCTAAGTCCTGATAGAATCATCTGGCAGCTCATTCAGCCAATTAGTTGCCTCCCTAGTGAGAGACAATGGAAATAGCCTCAACCTCATAGCCGTCTGACTAACCCTAGGAATTTCCTGTGATTTGCATATCGCCACGAAGTTCATTAGATATTGATTTGCATCATCACCAGTTGCACCTCTGAACATACCTTTCAAGTTTAGCAATTGACTCATTTTGCTGGTGATTGTAAATTTCACACCTAGAGGTAGTGTAGGTAATACTATTGCTTCGGTGGCTCAAGCTCTGTCCAAATCTAAGTCATCCTCTTCGAACACCATGTGAGCTGGTTGATGTGCTCGACCCATTGGAGCTAGTGGTTGGCGGTGGGGATGAGCTATTTCTTCCACTCCTAGATGTTCATCCACCACCTTAGGCGGGTTGTTCACATCATGTTGTTCAGCACCTCTTGTTGCGGTCTCAGCCTCCAGTCCCAATTGTTGCCTCTGAGCCTCAAGTTTTTGTGCATTCACCATCTTGCGGATAGTTTTCCGAAGTTTCGTATTGTAAGGAATCTATGGAGCTCCCTTACTTATGGTATTGGGCATGCACAATCCAACTTACCTGTAAAAGACAAAGACAAATAACAAGACTGTAACGACCCATAAAATGAATAGGTGAAACTAGAGCCTAACGACTTTGTGTGTGAGTTGTTGTGGGGTTTCAAGTGGTAGAATATTGTCTCGAGCTTAGGTTTAGGGGTTTAGGGGATAAACGTAAAGGTACGACTCCCCAAGGACCCTAAGCCTAAACCCCAAGACCCCAAGAAAACCAAAAAGCTGTTTTTTGGGATGACCTACTCCCCGTAGGTCCATCCACAACCCATGGATGGACTCCGTAGGTCAAGCCCACAAAATGTGAGTTGATGAACCAAACCACAGTTTGCCAGAACGGCCCGTGATACCACCCACGGTCCGTGGGTGGTGGTTCATGGGTCATGACTGTTTGCTGTCAAATGTCTCGGCCAAGGTGAGGGCTATTTGGTAAATTCATTTTAAGTTGAGTTTAGTTAATGGACGGTTCTAATTGAGTTATTAAAGTATTTTAAGGTTTTTTAAAGTATTAAACTCTATTTTAGAATTCATTATTTCAAATCACCCCAAAGTTAGAAACCTCTCTTCTCAAAAGTTCTCTCTCTAGAAACCTCCATTGGAGGTAAAGGATTCGAGCTTCCAAGGTCAACACTTCAAGTTTTTCAAGGGATTTTTGTGGGATTCTTCCATAAAAGGTATGGTAGTCTTCATCCTTGACTTAGTTTATTTCAAGGAGCCAATTTCAAAGTTGATTTCAAGTCTCCAATATTTCCCCAAAAACCCTAGTTTTCAATCTTGGCATGCGTTCGATTCCAAACGTTTTTCAAAGGCTTTATTGCATTGAATTACGAATGAATTGTGGTTTTAAAAATGAATTAAGATGATTTCTTCCTAGAACCCATGTTTTCTCCCAATTCTTAAGTGGCGAATTCAGATTGGGAATTGGTTGATTATGCAAGTACGTTGAATTGTTGATGTTTCTATTGGATTAGTTATTGAATCATATCAATTTCCTTATCTATTATAGTATCTTATATTTATGGGTTAATGTTGGTTCATAGCCCTAAGGGGAAATTTCATGAAGGATTATGTATGATTATGATGTGAAGTATATACGTGTGTGATCTCAATGAAAGTGTCATGATCATGTTTAGAATGTAATTATGTTATGATTGAATGTTATTTATCAATTAACACCTATGAATGATAAGGCTATATGTTAAAGTTGATTCTCACACACACACTCATGAATGACTAATGAATAAAGTTTCAATGATTATGTTAATTATGATGGGTTGATTGAAAGGCTATTCTCAATTGTACTCTAATGAATGATAATGACAGGTTGTGAAAGGGCATTCTCACAATATAGTATTCTTAGTTGAAAGGCTATTCTCATCTATGAATCTATGAAGTATCTAATGAATGAATGTTGGGTTTGAGATGGATGCCCATACGGGAGTTGAGGCGGGGTATCTAGAAACAATCTCTTATCCCATAATAATGAATGTTAAGTACTCCATGGGGAATAATGCTAAGCACCGAGTGGATATGAATTGAGATGGATGCTCATCTGAAAGTTAAGGTGGGGTATGTTGTAACAATCTCTTGAGATAAATGCTCATCCGTGAGTTGAGGCGGGGTATCTAGTAGAAATCTCCTCATCCCATAATTGTGTGACCATATAGGTCTAGCTAGTGGATCCACCTTAGCTAAAAGTAATGGTCCTACCTTAGGAGAGTAGAAATCCCTTATCTAGTGAGGGTGACACCGGGATTCCATGAATTGCTCACATGGTCTATGTCGGTTAAGGCTTACCCCCCACAAAGAATGTTAATGAACTATGGCTTCTTAAGAATGCACTATTTAGTGTGGGTGGTAGTATGGGATGCCATCCATTCATTGCACAAGTAGGCTTTGAGAGGGGTTATGGTATGTTCCTTTATTGTATAATGTTAACTGAAATGAATATGCTCATATGATGATGCTAATGGAGAATGTTGGTTTAATGTCTAATGAATGAAGGTGTTCTTAATGAAGCTAAAGGAGGAATGTTGACTTATGAATGTAATGTAATAATGCATGCTATACTTGGATTGTATTATGAGTTACTTCCTTGTCATGACTTATTGAGTATGAATGTGCTTTGTCTACGATGACTTCAAAGGAGTACTTAGTGTGAGTAGTAGTATGGGATGCTACTTATACATTTCACAAGTATGACTTAGGGTTGTCCTAGATGTTGTCCTAATGTGTTGATATGACTTATGTAATGTTTATGTCTCTTATGTATGAGTATAGATTAAATATGGAAAGAATGAATGGTAAGTTCACTTTTGGTGGCCTTAAGTGGTATTTAGTAGGGATGGTGGTATGGGACACTATTCATACATTGCACAAGGTATGGCTTGGGGTTACTTGAGGTGAAAGCTTAAGGGAATGAAATGTCTTATTTGTTGATTATGTTCTAATGTGGTGAAATGACTTGTATGTTGATTATGTCTTGTATTATGCCTCTTATGCTTATGTTCATGAAGTTTTCTCAAAATGGCATATGTCATGACTTTCAAATAAAATGTCCGTTTTAAGCATGTTTTTGCATGGCTATCATACTTAGTACTTAATTGTGCTAACCCATATTATTTACCTTTATGAAGTGTAGGAATTGGTACTCGGTTTGACTCTCTCTAGTAGAAGCTTGGATTTGAGATTCTTTCAAGGCAAAGTGGTATATCCTCATAAATTGAGGACAAGTATTGTAGTTTCCATTTCTTTCATGTAATAGACATTTGTTAGTCTTTTGATTGTATAGGGTCGTGTCCCTACTTTAGTTTTCTAGATGTTGTTTAGATGGCCATGTGAGACAATATACTTCCGCTATTTTCAAATGTTTTAAATGAAGTTTTGATTGTATGGATTTAAAGAAAGGTCTTAATTTCGTACCATTTTCCTTATATCGAATGTTATGAATGTTATCAGGCTTGTATGAGATTTTTTGGAGTTTGGTACGCCATGTCGCTTCCGGTGTATAGGCTCGGGTCGTGACAAACATGGTATCTGAGCATAAGGTTATGGGAATGGTTTTTAGGATTGATGTCTCATAAGCCACATCTAATAGAGTCTTGTTCATCAGTGTGAGTCGCGACACATCTATGAATGAAAGGCTATAGGACGTTAGGAATTTACACTTCTTTCATATTCTTGAAGTTGTGCCTTAGATTTTAGATTTTTAAGTGTCCTTTTCCTAATCCTTCTCTTGTGTTTATAGGATATGAATACAAGAAGGACGCCCGCAAGAAGAGTGGAAGAAGAGAATGTGAATGAGGTAGTTCCTTCCCAAGATCCCCAAGGTGACCAAGTTCCTCAAGACAATCAAGTTCCGGTTGATGCTCCGGCCATGACTAATGAAGAGATTAGGTCGAATTTTCTAACCTTAGCCCAACTATGACAGCCCAAGTTCATCGGGATGTGGGGACTAGAGTGAATGCTATTGAGAGTACTATGGCTTCTAGGTTGAGAGACTTTGTGAGGATGAATCCTCCGATATTTCTTGGTTCCAAGGTGGGAGAGGATCCCCAAGAGTTTTTGGATGAGGTGTAGAAGATAGTCAATGCTATGGGGGTGACTTCTAGAGAAAAAGCGGAACTTGCCTCCTACCAATTGAAAGATGTTGCCCAAGTTTGGTTCACTTAATGGAAAAGCAATAGGCCTATAGAAGCGGGTCCTATAGAATGGGAGGAGTTTAAGAAAGCTTTCCTTGGTAGGTACTTTCCCCGTGAGAAGAGGGAGGTAAAGGTGGAGGAATTTATCAACCTTAGGCAAGGTAGCATGAGTATAGAGGAGTATTCCTTAAAGTTTACCCCATTGTCTAAGTATGTTCCATCTTTGGTGTCCAACCCTAGGGATGAGATGAGTCGATTTGTGACCGGTGTATCCGACTTAGTTAAGGAAGAGTGTCATACATCAATTCTCCATGATGACATAAACACATCTAGGCTCATAGTGTATGCTCAATCTATTTATGAAGAGGTCTAGGTCCGATGAACAAAGTCAACCAAGGTCCAAAAGAGGTTCTACAACCAAGATTCCCTTATGGTCAACAATGATAGGGTTTCTAACCCTAAATCTCAGGGATGGAATGGAAGTGGTTCTTATTTTGAAAGATCTAGATGTGCCAAGTGTGGGAAGCAACATTTGGGTAAGTGTCTTGCCAGCACGGATGATTGCTTTGGTTGTGGAAAGAAGGGCCATAAGATGAGAGATTGCCCAACACTCTCGGCAAAAGGAAGGGATGATAAACAAGCTTCTATTGATGGTTCGGATCCTAATGATCCAAAGAGAAACCGTTTGTATGTGCTTCAATCTAACAAGGACAAAAGAGCTAATCCGGATGAAGGCACCGGTATGTGTTAGTTCCTAATAGATTGTGAATGTCTTGTTAAGGTTCGTATGTTGTTTTCATGTTAGCCTTAGTTGAGTTTTACTCCTAAGTGGGGATTAGTATGTTGAGTAGTAAGGTTGTTGAGAGATTTGATATCCTTATCTCTTTCCTTTTATTCTTATTCAAGCTTGAGACCAAGAGTTCCTTGTAGCATATTTCATGTTTGGAGTCATATGTGAATATGTGTTTACATGGTTTCCTTATGATATGCATGTTCTTAATGAGTTTATGTTTAAATGAGAAATTGAGTTTTCATGAATTATGTTCCTCATGATGATGTGCATCTATAATGAGTTGCCTAAATGTGTTTTTGAAAAGAGCTGCATAATTCCCTAATGATGTTGTAATGAGAATGATATGAGTTGGAGAAGGTAATTCCTCCAATGAAATGAGAAATGTTGAAGTTCTGATGCATAATGAGTTTGTAGATGTAGTTCCTACTTTCTTGTATTGCATTGAAGCTTATTGATGCGGAGTTGATGTTTCCTCCTTGTTTTGTTCATTTGTTTATGATATTGCATGCATGATGGGCTTCTAGTCTTGAGTCGTTAACCCCTTAATATGTTTGAAGTGTCATTCGAGGATGAATGTTCCCAAGTGGGGGATAATGTAATGACCCGTAAAATGAATAGGTGAAACTAGTGCCTAACGACTTTGTGTGTGAGTTGTTGAGGGGTTTCAAGTGGTAGAATGTTGTCCCGAGCTTAGGTTGAGGAGTTTAGGGGATAAACGTCAAGGTACGACTCCCCAAGTACCACCCTAGGGGTCCTTGAGGAGGACCCTAAGCCTAAACCCCAAAATCCCAAGAAAACCAAAAAGCTATTTTTTTTTTTAGATGACCTATGGATGGGGACCTACGCCCCGTGGATGGCCTCTGTAGGTTAAGCCCCCAAAAAGTGAGTTTCAGACCAAACCATGGTTTTACAGAATGGCCTGTGGTCCCACCCATGGTCTGTGGGTGGTGGTTCGTGGGTCATGACTGTTTGCTGTCAAATGCCTCGGCCAACATGAGGTCTATTTAGTAAATTCATTTTAAGTTGAGTTTAGTTAATGGACGGTTCTAATTGAGTTATTAAAGTATTTTAAGGGTTTTTAAAGTATTAAACTCTATTTTAGAATTCATTATTTCAAATCACCCCAAAGTTAGAAACCTCTCTTCTCAAAAGTTCTCTCTCTAGAAACCTCCATTGGAAGTAAAGGATTCAAGCTTCCAAGGTCAAGACTTCAAGTTTTTCAAGGGATTTTCGTGGGATTCTTCCATAAAATGTATGGTAGTCTTCATCCTTGACTTAGTTTCTTTCAAGCAGCCAATTTCAAAGTTGATTTCAAGTCTCCAATGTTTCCCCAAAAACCCTAGTTTTCAATCTTGGCATGGGTTCAATTCCAAACGATTTTCAAAGCCTTTATTGCATTGAATTATGAATGAATTGTGGTTTTAAAAATGAATTAAGATGATTTCTTCCTAGAACCCATGTTTTCCCCCAAATTCTTAAGTAGTGAATTGAGATTGGGAATTGGTTGATTATGCAAGTATGTTGAATTGTTTATGTTTATATTGGATTAGTTATTGAATCATGTCAATTTCCTTATCTATTGTAGTATCTTATATTTATGGGTTAATGTTGGTTCATAGCCCTAAGGGGAAATTTCATGAAGGATTATGTATGATTATGATGTGAAGTATATATGTGTATGATCTCAATGAAAGTGTCGTGATCATGTTTAAAATATAATTGCGTTATGATTGAATGTTAGTTCTCAATAAACACCTATGAATGATGAGGCTATAAGTGAAAGGTGATTCTCACATACACACACTCATGAATGACTAATGAATGAAGTTTCTATGATTATGTTAATGATGATGGGTTGATTGAAAGGTTATTCTCAACTGTACTCTAATGAATGATAATGACATGTTGTGAAAGGGCATTCTCACAATATGGGATTCTTAGTTGAAAGGATATTCTCATCTTTGAATCTTCGAGCTATGCAATGATTGAATATTGGGTTTGAGATGGATGCCCATCCGGGAGTTGAGGCGGGGTATCTAGCAACACTCTCTTATCCCATAATAATGAATGCTAAGTACTCCGTGGGGAATAATGCTAAGCACCGAGTGGATATGAATTGAGATGAATGCTCATTCGAAAGTTGAGGCGGGGTATCTAGTAACAATCTTTTGAGATAGATGCTCATCTGTGAGTTGAGGTGGGGTATCTAGTAGCAATCTCACTATCCCATAATTATGTGCCTACATAGGTCTAGCTAGTTGATCCACCTAAGCTTAAAAGTAATGATCCTACCTTAGGCAAGTAGGAATCCCTTATCCAGTGAGGGTGACACAGGGATTCCATGAATTGCTCACATGGTCTATGTCAGTTAAGGTTTACTCCCACAAAGAATGTTAATGAACTATGGCTTCTCAAGAATGCATTACTTAGTGTTGGTGGTAGTATCGAATGTCATCCATGCATTGCACAAGTAGTCTTTGAGAGGGGTTATGGTGTGTTTTTTTATGTTATTAAGTTAAATGAAATGATGATGCTAATGGAGAATGTTGGTTTAATGCCTAATGAATGAAGGTGTTCTTAATGAAGCTAAAGGGTGGATGTTGACTTATGAATGTAATGTAATGATGTTTGCTATACTTGGATTGTATTATGAGTTACTTCCTTGTCATGACTTATTGAGTATGAATGTGCCTTGTCTATGGTGACTTCGAAGGAGTACTTAGTGTGAGTAATAGTATGGGATGCTACTTATACATTGCACAAGTATGACTTAGGGTTGTCCTAGATGTTGGTCCTAATGTGTTGATATGACTTATGTAATGTTTATGTCTCTTATGTATGAGTATTGAGTAAAGATGGAAAGAATGAATGGTAAGTTCACTTTTGGTGGCCTTAAGTGGTATCTAGTTTGGATAGTGGTATGGGACGCTATTCATACATTGCACAAGGTATAGCTTGGGGTTACTTGAGGTGAAAGCTTAAGGTAATTAAATGTCTTATATGTTCTAATGTGGTGAAATGACTTGTATGTTGATTATGTCTTGTATTGTGCCTCTTATGCTTATGTTCATGAAGTTTTCTCAAAATGGCATATATCATGACTTTCAAATAAAATGTCCGTTTTAAGCATGTTTTTGCATGGCTATCATACTTCTTACTTAATTGTGCTAACCCATGTTATTTACCTTTATGAAGTGTAGGGATTGGTACTCAGTTTGACTCTCTCTAGTAGAAGCTAGGATTTGAGATTCTTCCCAGGCAAAGTGGTATGTCCTCATAAATCGAGGACAAGTATTGTATTTTCCATTTCTTTCATGTAATAGACATTTGTTAGTCTTTCGATTGTAAAGGGCTGTGTCCATACTTTAGTTTTCTAGATGTTGTTTAGATGGCCATGTGAGACAATAGACTTCTGCTATTTTCAAATGTTTTAAATGAAGTTTTGATTGTATGGATTTAAAGAAAGGTTTTAATTCTGTACCATTTTCCTTATATCGAATGTTATGAATGCTATGAGGCTTGTATGAGACTTTTCAGAGTCTTATACGCCGTGTCGCTTCTGGGGTATAGGCTCAGGTCGTGACAAAGACGTAAAATTAGGAAATATAACTACTATTTGAATAATTGCTAGTAAAACACTTCTGAATTGAAATGTTCCGGCAGCGGCGCTAAAATTTGATACGTCCGAACTTACACATCAATTAAGAAGTATAAACAGTCGAAGTCAATTTGTAAAACTCAACGTGAGTTGAGGTCGATCCAACAGAGAATTTCTCTACAAAAATAGTTTCACTGTCGCGTTTATTCAAATGTTGTTATTATTTCCTAACAAATGTAACTGTGAAATGTAAAATGGGTTTAGTTGTAAGGTTCATGTAACCAATATTGTTTGAAATATCCAGATTATCAATCAACGGAATGTTCACTTCAAGGTTGTGATGATTAATGAATAGAACCAGGGTTGTGTTTCCTATGACGTTACATCTAGTGTTGATTCATGAACGAGTTTCAAGTAATTCATTCTTTGTAAATTTCAGGCGAGTTAGGTGTATCTAACACTTCTCAATCTTATTAGATAGCTTTCCACTCAAATCCTCTCAGTATTAGAGTGTGACTCAATTTTAGCCTCGCTTAGCTTACTATCAAAGTTCTCTTCTCTCAAACTCAAAACTTTCACTCTAATTCAACAGTTTAACTCAATTTCTTCCTAACTATCAATTTTCACTCAAATAATTAATAGATACAGGCAAGTTCTAATGTGTGCACTCATTAGAAGGAATAAATAATGTAAGTTGTGTTAAGTTCTGCAAATATGAATCACCTTCTACTCGTTTTATGAATCTAAACTCAGATTTTAGTCATAGTTTCCACAACCCTAGTTGTGGTGTTTAGCCACTCATGCCTTCAATTAAATGAGTAACAATATGTAATAGATACATTAAGAAGAATCACTTACGAAGATTTGCAAATTCAACGAACACTTGATATTCAGAAAACAAAAATCAAACTTCCAAGATCGATTCAATGTTAATCAATAAAAACCAAAGTGAGAATATTTAGAAAGTAGTCGCTCGTTCCAGATATGACGAGATAATTCAAACTTATGACCTAATGAATTCAAATAGTCAGTCTAAAAAAAGTCCTACTCGAAGTAGGAGTGTAATGTCGAGGCTTATGACGAGCAGTACGACGATTCGTCAAGGGCTTCAAGATCCGTGAAACCCTCTATGGTCATTACTTGGGCATTCTCAAACACACCTCTTCAAGGCATGCACACTGGAAACCCACCAGGGGCGACACCATGGACCATTACAATGACCACGGTACGTCTTGGTGTCTGTCAGGACCCAGGGGTACCCCCTAGACGTAACACGGCGTACTTGACCCCGAAGAGGTCTCATACAAGCCCTTAGCAAAATCATAAACATAAGTAATAGATATGATGCGGAATTAAAACTTTTTACAATCAAAGTCTTTTCATTTAAATTGAAATAGGAGTTTAGACCTTGTCTCATTAACAATCTAATACAATCGAATCAATAGGGTCATAGCCCTTTACAATAACGTCTCAAAGTAGAACTATACGAAAGGAAACTAGACAGAATAACTCTTGTCCTTGAACCATGAGGACTCACCAAGGCAAGGAGAGAATCAATCCAAGCCTTCAACTAAAGATAAGAAACTTCAACAACTCGGACCTACACTTTGTGGAAAAAGGTTGAAAATATGGGTTAGCACAAAATTGTACTAACTATGGAAGCCATGCATAAAAATCCTTAAAACATGCTTAAAAGGGACATTTAGTTCAAACCATGCATTTATCAATTTTAAAAGTCATCATGCTCATTTGTGAAGAAACATAAGTCACACCATATCATAAGCAACCCAAGACTATACTTGTGCAATGCATAGGTAAGATCCCATAATCCTACCTAGTACTAAGTACCACCTTTAGGTCACCAGCATCATGCATATCATACCTTGACCTCATCATTTGCCAACATTCATAAAAAATCATACTTAACAACAATTCATACCATACATGCATAATTCATAAATCTTCATAGCATGAGAGGACCTTACCACAACCACTCTTAAAGCCTACTTGTGCAATGCATAAATGGAGTCTCATACCCCCACTCATACTAAGTAGTACCTCTTAAGAAGTCATAATTATAGTTCACTTCATATTATTGTCATAATTCATATTCTTATCATATAGGGAAATATGGCCTTAACTGACATAGACCATGTGAGCTACATGGAATCCGGTGTCCTACCCCCACACCGAAAAGAGTTGTCCTACTTGCCTAAGGTAGAACTAACATATTAGCTTTTAGGTGGATCCACTAGCTAAAGACCTATGTGGGAACATAGTTATGGGATATGGAGATTGCTAATAGAAACTCGAACTTTCTAACGTAAAAGGTTTACATCTCGTGAGATAACTTACTTTGGAAAGACGGACTTTCTAACGTAAAAGCTTCTATCTCATGTTCATATCCAGTCGGTTCTAAGCATAATTCCCTTTAAAATTCTTATTAAGTCTTTACTTAATTTCATGTTTATGAAAGAATGCACTAGGCACTCAAACCAACATAACATCATAATAGCTCATAGATTCATTAGGTGAGAATATCCTTTCAACCTTAGAATCGTCAATATGTGAGTAAACCTTTCACATCATATTCATAGTGTGTTCATGAGAATAGCCTTCCAATCAATACAACAACATTATCATACTCATAGACATTTCATACATAGTCATGTGTAAGGGTAAGGGGAGAATGATCTTGCAACAATACCACAATTACACAATAGTCATGGGATCTTCACTATCTAAGTGAATCATAAGCTCATACCTAATTCTCAACAACATATACAAACCCTCATAATTTTTCCTTCAAGGCTATGAATCAAACTCAACCCAAACACCTAGAATTTCTACATTAGATAGGGGAATATAATGATTCAATAACTCAATCAACATAAACATAATCAATTGACATGCTTCTATTAATCAATCAACGCACATCATGAATTCACAATTTATCAATATGGGGAATTCATTGGTTCTTGGGGGGATTTGATCATAAAGCATCAATTAATCATCAATTCAACCCTAATCCACCATAATCGATCATAATCAACCATAAATAAACAATTGAAAACGTTTTGAAAGAGAACCAATGACTGAGATTGAAACCCTAGGTTTTGAGGAAATTAGAAGCTTTGAAATCAAGTTTTGAAGGAACTCTATGGGTGAAAGCTACCCATAGATGAAGAGCCACCATACCTTGATTAAGAATTGATGAGTCCACAAATTGGACTCATGTAGGGCGATATTTTAATAGAAATCGTGTCCTCAAATGCTTATTTTATCTCAATATCTGATGAAAACCTTTAAGTTTCAGGAATTTGAAGTTTGAAGGAAAGCATGGACACTACTTCGCAAAAAGGAACAAAAAGGCTGAAAAGAACGAGAAAATGAAGGCCTAAGGATCGCCAAGTCCACTTGGCGAATCACCGAAGGGTCTCACTTCGCCTTTCATTCCAGTGTGCTGAGCCCTGAAGGAGAGGATCAAGTCGGCGGAAAAAGGGAGCAGTCGGCGCATAGCTGTGGAGTTCCGCGAAGTAGTACTATGTCGCCTAATGACCCAGAGTACGACGATGTTGAAGGATGGTGCAAGACGGTGATGAACTACACCAAAGGGCGAATCGCCGAGTTGATCGGTAATTCCGACTAATGTCACCGAATGATCCACTGTAGCACAGATTTTTGAAAACTATAAATACTCGTTGTGAATAATTAGACAACATCAGTTTTTATAGAAAGTTTTGTATCAATTTTTGGTAGTATCATTAGACAATATAATTTTAGCACTTTTTACTTTACTCTCACGTTTGGAGAAGGTTTTGGAAAACTTGAAAAAAGGAGTTCATCTTCCCCAAGTTGGAAGTGGGTCTTCTCTATTCTTCTTCCTTTGCTTAAATCAAGGTTTAATTTCTTATACCCATCTGATTTCACTATCATTTTTGGTGTATTTTGTTATTTCTTGATGTGTGGCTAAAAACCCCATTCCTGTTGTGTGATTTAGCAAATATGTGCTGATATTATTGTTGGGTCTTGCTTGCTGATAGGTTAGATGTATTTTATTGGTGATTTCACCTAGTGGTTGTGGTTTAATTTAATAGGTTTGTACTTGCAAATACAAAGCCACCCATGTGTTTTCGGCTTGCCCGAGAGGGAGGTTGCGAAACCAAGACCACTAGACTGATGGCCTAGGAGTGGGTCGACATGAGGTTCAGCCCGAGAGGGTGAGCCTTAGTCCCATATCCTAACACTCATCTCAAGAGAGTGAGTGGGGTAAGGCATAGGTTGGTCTTCATGCGGCAAATGGGTGTCCGAGAGGAATGCATTTGAAACGGGGTAAGTTGCCCGAAAGGGAGCGTATTTCCATCTAAAGCTTAGCTTAGTCACTATTATCTTGCAAATTTCCTATCGAAAGCATGTACCCAACTATTTACTAAACTTGTATTGCGGTCACACCCCAAGAACTCTTCCACATACTTGATTTTCTTGTTATTTTTGTTGTTTTTGCTATACTTGTGACAAAACCCCCAAAGTGATATTTGACACTTTTGTGTCTCCCTTTAATTTACAATGTTTGTAATCGTTAATATCTTTAGCTACGACTAGTTAGAACTAGATTTTATTTTTTTATTAATTCTTGAAACCACTCCCATGGGATACGACCCCAACTCTTAGTTGGGTTACTATACTATTGCACGATCGTAGACACTCGTACTGGAAGTTCTGTCGTTGATTACGTAAACATCAAGAATCTCTAAGAAATTTGAGGAGGAACCCTTGAATTTGCCAAACCCTAGCTCCAAGTCTACTCTTCTTCTTCCTTGGGTTTTAGAGAGAGAAACATTGTGAGGAAGATGAAGTTCTTGGGTTTTCTTTTGGATTCTTTAAAAGTGACTTAATTGGGGGAAATTTGAGTCTAAAAGGCTACTTGTTAGGAAAAGAATATAATAGTGAGGGTTCAATTTTGGACGACTAACTAAAGACCCTAAGACATGGACTTAAAATCTACCTAGGTCCCATTTTAGCTCGTCTAATGAACCTCTTAGGTCACCAAGGGCACTAGGCGACTCGCCTAATGGACCCTTGGCTCGCCTAAAGTTGCAGAATGCTCTATAATGGAGCTATTCACTTGGGCGATGAGAGGGGTCTTTGGGCGATTCGCCAAGTGGGTTGGTGAGCCCCGACCTAGCTCGCCTAAAATTACAGTAGCTAAGTCTAGGGGAAGCTGCCCACTAGACAAGGGAGGGTCCTTTTGGCTAATCACCAAATGGCTTGGGCGATGGTGCTGCCCCATCGCCAAAAGGTCCATCACACCAATTGATTTCCTTCACTTTTCTTAGGTGATTTAGGCCCGTCCCCTCTCTCTAGACTCTTACCCCATTCATTTTAGCTCTAGTTAAGTCTACACTTTTCTGGAGTATTACATTATCTCCCCCTTGGGAACATTTGTCCTTGAATGGTGATCTAGACACCCTACGAAAACAAGACTCAAGACTAGCAGCCCATCAAGCACGCAATATCAAAGATAATGCCAAATGCAAAGGAGGAAACATCAACTCTATCTCAAACATAAACAATGCAACACAAGGAAGTAGGAGCTACATCCACAACCCATTATGCACAAAACTCGTCATTTCATATAAACATGGGAGGAAACTACCTTCTCCAACTTAAGGCAAGTTCAACATAACATCATGGAGTCAATATGTCATTTCATCACAAGCATGTTCATCAAGACATCTCATGAAGTCAAATATGCACTCATCATACTAAAAATGCAAATCAACATGAGGAACATATAAATCATGAAAACTCAATCTATGCTAAATATGAATTATCACAAGAACATGCATATCATAAGGAAATCATAAAGAACACATATAGCACACATGACTTCCCAAATCACCAAACTCAAGAGAGACGATTTACCTCAAGCTTGGGTAGGAGTAGAAGGAAAAAGATGAGGATAGCGGGACTTCATGTCGGCCTCGGCCTCCCACGTAGCACCCTCAACTAAATGATTCCTCCATAAAACCTTCACGAAAACTATTTCCTTATTTCTCAACCTTTTGACTTGTCGGTCTAATATATCTACCGAAACCTCTTCATAAGAAAGGTTCTCATCAACTCCCAAACCTTCCAAAGGAATGATAGTTACCGGATCACCAATGCACTTCTTGAGCATAGAAACATGAAGTATCGGGTAAACCGGAGCTAGTTTATTTGGCAAGTCTAACTCATAGGCAACTACACCAACACGTTTCAAGATTTTATATGGGCCTACGTACCGGGGACTAAGTTTCCCTTTCTTGCCAAACCTCATCACACCTTTCATAGGTGAGATTTTTAAATAGAACCAATCATTGACTTCAAATTCTAGATCCCTCCTTCTAATATCGGCATAAGATTTTTGTCGACTTTGGGTCGTCATCAACCTCTCTCTAATGAGTTAGACCTTCTCAATGGCCTCATAAACTAGTTTGGAACCTATTAGATCAATTTCACCCACTTCAAACCACCCAACCGGATATCTACACCTCCTACCATACAATGCTTCGAAGGGAGCCATGGTAATACTTAAGTGGTAACTATTGTTGTAGGAAAACTCTATCAAAGGTAGATGGTCATCCCAATTACCTTTGAAATCTATAGTACATGCCCTCAACATATCCTTTAAGGTTTGAATGGTGCGTTCCGCTTGACCATCTGTTTGAGGGTGAAAGGTTGTGCTAAGGTTGACCTTAGTACCAAGCCCCTTTTGAAATGCCTTCCAAAAGTGTGAAGTAAATTGAGTACCCAAGTCCGAAATAATAGACAAGGGAACCCCATGCAACTTCACTATCTCTTTGATGTACAACTTGGCATAGTCTTCCGCCGAAAACAAACCCTTGACAGGAATAAAATGGGCGAATTTTGTCATTCTATCTACGATGACCCAAATGGAATCATGTTGACTTCTAGTACGAGGCAAACCCACTATAAATTCCATGTTCACAACCTCCCACTTCCAAGTGGGAATGTCTATATTTTGGGACAAACCTCCAGGTCTTTGATGTTCGGCCTTAACTTGTTGACAATTCTGACATTTGGTTACAAAACCCACTATATCCTTCTTGATGTCATTCCACCAATAGATTTCCTGTAGATCACGGTACATCTTGGTGGCTCCCGAATGAATAGAATACCGCAAACCATGAGCTTCTTCTAGAATTTGCTCCCTCAAGCCATCAACATTCGAAACACATAATCTACCTTGGTACCTATGCACCCCATCTCTCCCTTGGGAGAAAGCCTCAACGGACTTGTTGAGTACCGATTCTTTCAACTCTACTAACATGGGATCAAGGTCTTGCTTGGACTTCACGTCCATTACAAAGGATGATTCGGAACCATTATGGACCATGACACCACCCTTGGTGGAATCCACTAGTTGGACACCTAACCGGACCAACCTATGTACATCACGAACTAACTCCTTCTTCTCATCCTTTACATGGGCCACACTACCCATGGACAATCGACTTAGGTAATCCACAACTACATTGGTTTTGTCGGGGTGGTAAAGGACACTCATGTCATAATCCTTCAAAAGCTCTAAGCACCTTCTTTGTCAGAGATTCAAGTCTTTATGGCTAAACACATATTGGAGACTCTTGTGATCGGTGAACACATCAACATGTACCCCATATAGATAATGTCTCCATATTTTCAAAGCAAACACTACCGCCGCTAATTCAAGATCATGGGTCGGATAATTCATTTCATGGATCTTGAGTTGCCTTGAAGCTTAGGCAATCACTTTACCATGTTGCATAAGGACACATCCCAAACCCACTCTAGAGGCGTCATAATAAACCACAAAACCATCGGTACCCTCCGGTAAGGTCAACACCGGAGCGAAAGTAAGTCTATCTTTCAACTCTTGGAAGCTTTTCTCACAAGCTTCCAACCACACAAACTTAGCCTTATTTTGAGTCAAAGCCGTCAACGGAGAATCAATAGAGGAAAAACCCTCCACAAACCTCTTATAGTAATCGGCCAAACCCAGAAACTTTCTAATATCGGTAGGAGTTAGAGGTCTAGGCCAACCTTTGACCGCATCCGTCTTCTTAGGATCTACCTCAATACCCTTACCCGACACAATATGACCAAGGAAGGCTACGGACCTTAGCCAAAACTCACACTTACTAAACTTCGCATACAATTGGTGGTCTTTAAGGACTTGTAGTACAATCCTCAAATGGTTCATGTGCTCATTTTCACTCCTTGAATAGATCAAAATATCATCAATAAATACTATCACAAACATATCAAGATAGTGTCTAAACACTCTATTCATTAGGTCCATGAATGCCGTCGGGCCATTGGTCAACCCAAATGACATAAACCCAAATTCATAGTGACCATATCGGGTCTTAAAGGCCGTCTTGGAAATGTCAACCCCTCTCACCCTTAGTTGATGGTAACCCGAACGAAGATCTATTTTGGAGAAATAGTTTTCCCCTTGAAGTTGATCAAACAAGTCGTCAATCCTAGGAAGGGGATACTTATTCTTTATGGTCACCTTGTTCAATTGGCGGTAGTCAATACACTATCTAAGGGACCCATCCTTCTTTCTAACAAACAATACCGGAGCACCCCAAGGAGAGATACTTGGTTGAATAAATCCTTTGTCTAGAAAATCCTTGAGTTGCTCTTTCAACTCTTTCAATTCGTTCGGAGCCATTCTATAAGGAGGAATGGAGATAGGTTGCGTATCCACAAAATATCAATGCCAAAATCTATTTCCCGTTCGGGAGGAATGCCGGGCAAGTCATCGGGAAAGGCTTTCGGAAACTCACTCGCCACGGGGACCGACTCTAAGGAAGGGGTTTCGGACTCAACATTCATAACCCTAACAATATGGTAGATACACCCCTTGGAGATCATTTTCCTAGCTTGTATACAAGAAACAAATTGACCTCTAGGGATAGAATTCCCCCCTTTCCTCTCTAAAATAGACTCATTTGGAAATTGAAACTTTACTACCCGAGTCCTACAATCAATAGAGGCATAACATGCATGCAACCAATCCATACCTAATATCACATCAAAATCTAACATATCTAACTCCACTAAATCCACCAAGGTAATTTTATGGGACAAGGAAATAGGACAACTCCTATAGACTCTTTTTGCCACTATCGAGTCACCAACCGGGGTAGACACCGAAAATGGTTCTTCTAACACATCGGGGAGTATTTCAAATTTCATAGCCACAAAAGGTGTAACAAAAGACAAAGTGGCACCGGGGTCTAACAATGCATATACATCAATAGAAAATACTTGCAACATACCTGTCACCACATCTGGGGAACTCTCTTGGTCACCTCGGGATTGAAGAGCATAGAAGCGGTTCTTCTTGGGAGCATCGGAGTTGGAACCACTAAGAGGGACTTGCTTGCCCTTTCTTCCTTGAACATTTAACATGGGACAATCTCTCATCATATGGTTGCTCTTCCCACACTTATAGCAACCATCTGTGCGAACTAGGCACTTACCATCATGCTTCTTACCACACTTGGCACAATTAGGCCTATCAACATAAGAACCTCCACTATTACCTCCTTGTGGTTTAGGGTTAGACACCCTATATTTGTTGACTCTTGGAGCACTAGAGGAGCCTTGGTTGGATAACCTCTTCTTAAACATTGGTCTACCTTGACCCTCAAATTTACCCTTGGAAGAATTTCCATCATCGGACATTGCTCTCTTTACTTCCCTATTCACTTGCCTGAGCTTTTGTTCCTTAATTTGTTCAGCATGAACCATAAGACGTGAAATATTCATACTTGGGATGAGCATTTCTGAACGACATTCATTGACTACCAAGTTAGATATCCCCATAACAATTTTGTTCATCTTGGCCCTAGAGTCCGCCATCAAGGTTGGGGCATATTTAGACAATTGGGTGAACTTAAGGCCATATTCTTTCACACTCATATCCCCTTGGTGAAGGTTGATGAATTCTTGCATTTTTCGTTCCCTCAACTCTAGGGGAAAGAACCTATCAAGGAAGACAGACTTGAACAATTCCCAATCTACCGGACCCACTACTACGGGTCTCTCACCCTTCCATTGCTCATACCAAATTTGAGCCATATCCTTCAATTGGTAGGTGGCTAGTTCTACCTTCTCTTGTGGAGACACTCCCATAGCATCAAGCACCTTAAAGATCTCATCGATAAACCCTTGCGGGTCTTCTTCCACTTTGGAGCCAAAGAACACAGGAGGATTCATTCTTGTGAAATTCCTTATTATTGAAGAATTTGTGCTTGCATTGGGGTTCACATGGGTCCTAGTATCCCTATTGACTTGGGTCGTCACGGCTTGGGTCAATACTTAAAGAGCCGCCCTTATTTCCACATTTGTCATATCCCCCGCATCAATAGGAGCTTGAGGAACTTGAGGCTCTTAGGGACCTTGGGAGGAACTCCCTTATTCACAATATCCTCTTCCATCCTTCTTGCATTTGCCCTTCTTGTATTCATATCCTATAGACACAAGATAAGGTTTAGGAAAAGGACTTCATAGAGTTAAAACTCTAAGGCACGACTAAAGAGCAATGAAAGAAGTTAAATTTCCTAGACATCTTATAGCCTCTCATTCATACGTGTGGCGCGCTTCACACTCATGAACAAGACTCTACTAGACGTGGTTCATGAGACATCATTGTAGAATCATTCTAAACCTTGTGCTCTGATACCAAGTTTGTCACGACCCAGAGGTACCCCCTAGACGTAACACGGCGTACTTGACCTCGAAGAGGTCTCATACAAGCCCTTAGCATAATCATAAACATAAGTAATAGAAATGATGCGGAATTAAAACTTTTTACAATCAAAGTCTTTTCATTTAATTCGAAATAGGAGTCTAGACCTTGTCTTATTAACCATCTAATACAATCGAATCAATAGGGTCACAGCCTTTTACAATAAAGTCTCAAAGTAGAACTATACGAAAGGAAACTAGAAAGAATAACTCTTGTCCTTGAACCATGAGGACTCACCAAGGCAAGGAGAGAATCAATCCAAGCCTTCAACCAAAGAGAAGCAACTTGAACCACTTGGACCTACACTTTGTGGAAAAAGGTTGAAAATATGGGTTAGCACAAAATTGTACCAAGTATAGAAGTCATGCATATAAATCCTTAAAACATGCTTAAAAGGGACATTTAGTTCAAACCATGCATTTATCAAGTTTAAAAGCCATCATGCACATTTGTGAAGAAACATAAGTCACACCACATCATAAGCAACCCAAGACTATACTTGTGCAATGCATAGGTAAGATCCCATAATCCTACATAGTACTAAGTACCACCTTTAGGTCACCAACATCATGCATATCATACCTTGACCTTATCATTTGCCAACATTCATTAAAAAATCATACTTAACTACAATTCATACCATGCATAATTCATAAGTCTTCATAGCATGAGAGGACCTCACCACAACCACTCTTAAAGCCTACTTGTGCAATCCATAAATGGAGTCCCATACCCCCACTCATACTAAGTAGTACCTCTTAAGAAGTCATAATTATAGTTCATTTCATATTATTGTCATAATTCATATTCTTATCATATAGGGAAATATGGCCTTAACCGACATAGACCATGTGAGCTACATGGAATCTGGTGTCTTACCCCCACACCGTAAAGAGGTGTCCTACTTGCCTAAGGTAGAACTAACATATTAGTTTTTAGGTGGATCCACTAGCTAAAGACCTATGCGGGCACATAGTTATGGGATATGGAGATTGCTACTAGAAACCCAGACTTTCTAACGTAAAAGGTTTCCATCTCATAAGATAACTTACTTTGGGAAGCCAGACTTTCTAACGTAAAAGCTTCCATCTCATGTTCATATCCACTAGGTGCTAAGCATAATTCCCTTTAAAATTCATATTAAGTCTTTACTTAATTTCATGTTTATGAAAGAATGCACTAGGCACTCAAACCAACATAACATCATAATAGCTCATAGATTCATTAGGTGAGAATGTCCTTTCAACCTTAGAATCGCCAATATGTGAGTAAACCTTTCACATCATAATCATAGTGTGTTCATGAGAATAGCTTGTCAATCAACACAAAAACATTATCATATTCATAGACATTTCATACATAGTCATGTGTAAGGATAAGGGAAGAATGATGTTGCAAGTATACCACAATTACACAATAGTCATAGGATCTTCACTATCTAAGTGAATCACAAGCTCATACCTAATTCTCAACAACATAAACAAACCCTCATATTTTTCCCTTCAAGGCTATGAATCAAACTCAACCCAAACATCTAGAATTTATAAATTAGATATGGGAATATAATGATTCAATAACTCAATCAACATAAACATAATCAATTGACATGCTTCTATTAATCAATCAACCCACATCATGAATTCACAATTTATCAATATGAGGGATTCATGCGTTCTTGGGGGGATTTGATCATAAAACATCAATTACTAATCAATTCCACCCTAATTCACCATAATCAATCATAATAAACCATAAATAAACAATTGAAAACGTTTTGAAAGAGAACCCATGACTTAGATTGAAACCCTAGGTTTTGAGGAAATTAGAAGCTTTGAAATCAAGTTTTGAAGGGACTCTATGAGTGAAAGCTACCCTTAGATGAAGAGCCACCATACCTTGATTAAGAATCTCCAAGAAATTTGAAGAGGAACCCTTGAATTTGCCAAACCCTATCTCCAAGTCTACTCTTCTTCTTACTTGAGTTTTAGAGAGAGAAATATTATGAGAAAGATGAAGTTCTTGGGTTTTCTTTTAGATTCTTTAAAAGTGACTTAATTGGGGGGAATTTGAGTCTAAAAGGCCTATATACTGGTTAGAAAAAGAATATAATAGTGAGGGTTCAATTTTGGACGACTAACTAAAGACCTTAAGATTGGACTTAAAATCTGCCTAGGTCCCGTTTTAGTTCACCTAATGCACCTCTTAGGTCGCCAAGGGCACTAGGCAACTCGCCTAATGGACCCTTGGCTCGCCTAAAGTTGCAGAATGCTCCATAATAAAGCCATTCACTTGGGCGATGAGGGGGGTCTTTGGGCGATTAGCCAAGTGGGTTGGTGAGCCCTATCCTAGCTCGCCTAAAATTACAGTAGCTAGGTCTAGGGGAGGCTATCCACTAGGCGAGGGAGGGTCCTTTTGGCTGATCACCAAATGTCTTGGGCGATGGTGCTGCCCCATCGCCAGAAGGTCCATCACACCAATTGATTTCCTTCACTTTTCTTAGGTGATTTAGGCCCTTCCCCTCTCTCTAGACTCTTACCCCATTCATTTTAGCTCTAGTTAAGTCTACACATTTCCGGAGTGTTACAGTGTCCATGGTCTTTACTTGGCCAACTCACATTTCAACTTCTCAAAGTCTTCCCACTAGTTCAACTCTACGAGCAACATCACGACCCGTCATGAGGTTCACGGTCCGTCAGGGCCTCCATGGTCCTTACTTCGCATTGCCCAAGTTTATCTTCTCCAGGCCTTAACACTGGAAATCCATCACGATCACCACCACTGACCATTGTGAGGACCGTCTGTGAGGCCTTATGTGGTCCTTACTTGGTCCAAATCAACTTTCACTTTGTAAAGCATGTTTACTGGGCCTTCTTCACGAGCTTCAGGACGGACCGTGAAAGAGACCACAGCCCGTCTTAGGCTCTGTGGTGCTTGTTCCAGCCTGTATTTTCTTCTTTTCTTTTCTCTCTTTCACGTCCACATGTTTTACCTATACAAACATCACCAAACACATCATATCCACATAAATACACTTGATTCTCGCAATAATCCTTAGTTCTGAGCATCAAATGTGCCAAGATCTCACGGAACATCAATTATATTACGCAATGAGCACGAATTTATGACTATTCAATTGAGTAAACCTAGCCAACCTGGGCGCCAAGCTGCTGTAGAGAGATTGTAGCTCCAATCCTGGCTTTTGGACAATAAGATGGAAGAATTTGGCTGGGAATCTGCAAGTTGTCTTCAACTTTGCGCTAGAAATCTATTTCTCCTTCCTTCCCAAGCCTAGAACAACCTTTTGAGGGTTTCTATGGTGATCCTCGCCTTTTTTGGCACTTAGGGAAAAAGGAGAAAATAAGACTTCCCGCTCTAGTGCTCTCCATCCCGTTGGGGCACCGCCACTGTAGAGGCATTATCCCTGCTCTAGCGGGATGGTGGACTCGAGTTACTCACGACGTTTGCCCTTTATAAGTAACGACGATAGGGGTCATTACATCATGTCATGATGTCCTTAGTTTTCGAACACAAACTACTTTATTTATTTATTTTTGTGTCTTTGATACTCTTAGACTCAGTATTTGGAGATTAGATGTTCTTGATGTGATGACTTACAGGTTTTGGGAAACGATATTTAATATACGTTAGTTGATTTGTGTTTCTTACGTAATGAGATTTTAGCTTCCACTTTATGGTTAGTATTTCGTAAGTTGAACAATAAATATACGTTGGAGTTAAATTTGTTGGTTCGCCCACCTAGGAGGCTAAGCGTGGGTGCCACTCATGACTCGTTTTGGGTCGTGACAAACCCGGCCCGTTATTGGAATATGGGCCTGGCCCATCAGGTCTGACTGAAATATCCTTACCGGGCACGGATCAGATTTTTTCCAATATGTTCACTGTTCCGTCAGGGACCGGCCAAACCCATTAATGGAGGGACCTAGTTCGACCCGATTCGGGAACTCGAAAACAAAATTCCTACCCGGCCTAGTAAACAAGCTTACATCAAGATTGGACAAATATGTATACCAAATCACAAAGCATATTAAATTTCACCATGAAATCTATCTAAGAATATTACAAATTGATCTTTAATCCTTCTAGGCTAATAATATTATTTTTCAAATCAGACCGCGTACTTATCAACCATTTGGTGGGAAGGAAACTTACCTCACGTTAGAACTTTCCTATGTCAGAACTTCTTTAGACATTAAACCCAACTAAATCGAATAATTTCTGAGGTTGGAGACTCGTGATAACGTGTTATGAAACTATAAAAACAATCATTTGGTGCGAAGGAAACTTACCTCACGTCAAAACTTTCCCATATCAGAACTATATAAAACAATGAGAAGAAAGTAGGGAGTAGGGAGAAGAGAGAAGACTTATTATTTGGGGTGATTTTACAATGAAGAGAACCCCTCTATTTATAGGAGAAAATTTATTTGATCCCAAAGTTGGGGTTCCTAAATTTTCTTTATAAGATATTTATAACAGAAGCTTGGATTTTTCGGCAATTGTAATTTTTGTTCAATAGGGTAAAAGTTATGTAATTTTTTATTAGAAAGATAGTTTTATAACATTGATGAAAAAAAATCATAACTATATAACAATTTATCAAATTTCTCCCAAACAAAATTTCCACAGGTTCCAAATTCTCAACACTTGATTAAATTTGCAATAGTCGTCCAGCTATAACCCCCTTCACAAAGTTTGACCAAGTTAAGCCCTTTATGTTTACTCTTCTCTATTTTATTTACGTAATAATAGCTTTGGTCTCCAACTCAATTTTGACATAATCTATCGCCTAGTTAAGTCCAAACTTATTCCTTCATCAAAAGTCATCATCATCTTTTTTTTGAGAAATAAAAAAAGATAATTTCTATCACACAATTATATATATAATTTATTTTAGAGAAAATATTAAATTCATTTAATAAGCATCACTTAAAATTTATCAACGTTAGTAAAATTTATTAGGTATACATTTTACACTTAATGATATGATTTACTATCACAAAATATATATATAGCTTATTTTAGATTAATAAAATTAAAATCATTTAACAGTTAAAAAAAAAAGATTATGAATAAATATTGAGCTGGTCCGGACATAAAATTAGAGCTACTTAACATAAAAATGTCTAAAGTTGATGAAATATGCAGTGCATAACAAAAATCAAATACAATTTTCATTTATTAATCAAAAACTGTGTTACAATAATACTAGGATGAAACATCAAAAATAAAGAAACTGTATATTATAACAAGCTTGTGCTTAACTTATAATTGAACACTTGTTCACACTAAAACAAGTGGATGAAGCAAAATTTGAGATCGAGTTAATCAAGAGGCGATACATAAGGAGTCGCGATTAAGTAAAGATCACTCTGTCTTCTAGCAGATATTCCATTTGCCTCAGTCATGTCCAAATCCTTTGCATTAATTCCTTCAGGAAGTTTCCAATCAAACTTGTAAAGCATATGGGCTAACGGTAGAGTAACAAGAGCTAAACCAAATTGTATTCCTGGACAAATTCGTCTTCCTGCACCAAATGGGAGAAATTGAAAGTGATTTCCAGTAAATTCAATAGAACTGTTTTCGAATCTCTCTGGTATAAAACATTCAGGATTTTTCCAACTCTCGGGATCTCTTCCAATTGCCCATACATTAACCAAAACTTTGCTTTTTAACGGTATAGTGAATCCACCTATATTTGTTTCCTCCCTGCATTCTCGTGGGACCAACAAAGGAGTTGGAGGGTGTAACCTGAGTGTCTCTTTGATTACTAACTTAAGGTAAATAAGCTTTTCAAGATCAGTTTCATCATCAAATGTTCTCTTTCCTTTAAAGACTTCTCTCACTTCAGCTTGTGCTTTTACCATGACACTTGGACTTTTTATCATTTCTGATAATGCCCAAATAACAGTTGAAGATGATGTGTCAGATCCTGCTACGAACATGTCCTACACCATGTATGGCCATCAAATTAATTTCATCCACTGGGTCAAACGAGTATGGTGAAACTTTGTTTTCATTAATATTAAAAAGACCATAAATTTTAGCAAGCAATAAAAGATACTACTCCTAGAAAATTAGCATATAGCTCACTAGTACATACGTGATGTGATCCCCTTTTTGCCCGTTTTTAATAGTGAAAAAACTCCAACGTTTTGTAAAATAAAAAAGATAAAGGGAAAAAGGGAATACTTACCAGAATAACTGCTTTGATGTTGTCATTTGTTAGGGGGAGTGGAAATTCACCGCTCTCCATGATTCTTAAAAAGACATCAATGAAATCTTCGGCTCCAGATTCACCATTACAACTTTTTCCATTAGCCCCATTTTCTCTATGTACATTGATAATATTGTCCAAGACTACGTCTACCTTATTACGAGCTTTCATTAGTTTAGATTTCATCCCACTAATTCCGTGTAGAAACTATTTTGAAGGAAATAAATCAGCCAGCTCAAATCCACCGGATAATGATTGTGCTTGATGAATCAATTTTATCAACTCCTTTTGATCTTTACACACGTTCCCAAACGCGGACCTACATGTCGCAGCATTCATAAACCATAAAAGTTTTTCTGGCAAGTTGATTGGCAAATCTACACCATTGATCCGATAGATGATAGGAGGCTTGAGAGCTCCTCTTGTCGAATTGGGCTAAAGGACTTGACCATCTTGGCACTAAGTAACTCCAAAGTAGACAATTTACGCATATGTCTCCAATAATCACCATATGGAGAAAAGGCAATATCCTTACAATCATAACAAATAATTTTTCCCATCATGGTTTCTGGCCTAGATGCAAAAGCTAGATCATGAGTTTTTAGAATTTGTTTGGCCATGTGTGGGGAGGATATAACTACCGTTGGAACTTCCCCAAGTTGTAAGTACATAATAGGCCCATATTTTTGTGATAAGTTTTTGAGAACTCGATGTGGAACTCCATTTGTCAAGTGATGCACACTTCCAATAATTGGTAACCTCCATGGCCCGGGGGGCAGCTTTTTCTGGAGGGTTTTGGAGTTGCTCCATTTTTTAATTAGAAGAAAAAGAAATGAAATGAATAGAAAGAAGGAAACCAAGTAATGAAACTCCATCTTAACTTGATTTGATGGATCTTCCCTTTTCAGATGCATGGTGACTTATATAGAGGTGTAAGGTACATACTTTTGTAAACTAATAATTGTAGTTGAGTTTCCAGTTTTGACCATAATAAAAAAATACTTGGACCAAATGATCTTGCTCACCTCTATTAAAAAATACTAATAATTATAAATTGTGGGGGGGTCCCTGTAAGTCCCATCATCAAAGTTGCACTCTTTAAAATAAAATAGAACCACATGGGATATGTTCATAATATAATTTAGGAGTGGCAAATGGGTAACTTATATGGTATCTATTCATATTTATCCATTTTTTTAAAATAAATTGGATACTCAACTCTTTTAAAATGGATAAAAACTAATACTACTATTTATATTTTCTATTTAAAAGTGGATAGTTAAATGGATAAAATTAATAAAAGATGTTCATTCATAAAAGAAAGAAAGAGTTATATTAATATTATTTTTTTGGGTGTAGATGGAAGGGAGGAAGTGGGTGGGGTAGTGAAAAAATCTTAACTTTTAAATAAAAAACAAATTAACGTTTTTTTTTTTTGGGGGGGAGGGGGTGGGGTGATAAAAAAAAAAAATTATGAAAAAGGACCAAAAATATCCTTGGACTATCTGAAAAAATTTAAATATACTCCTCATTCATGTATTGGCTAAAAATACCCTTAAGTGTACCTTTTTGACCTATTTTTACCCTTAAAACTTACATCCATTTTTTCAATTATTAGTATAATTATTTTATTACGTGGCATTTTCCTATTGAATAAACTTAAATCCCCAATCCATTCCAATCTGCCCCAATTCATATCCACGGCCCACGCCCCATCCCCATGGCCCAAACTCAATAAAAAAAATAAAAAGATGAGGACTTGACACAGACATACAACTATTATATATAATTGACAATATATAGCCCAATATTAATTAGCAATTAATAGCCTAAAACAAAATTAGCACGTATTAGCCTAAAAGAAATAAAACCAACATTTTATAGTTTTTTTGTTTTTATCATGTGCAACCAACCCGCATTAATTAAGGAGATGTGGGATTATTTTTTCTTCCTTGTTTTTAACTCCTATAATTAAGGAAGTTAGCTTTTCAATTTTTTTAAATTCTTAAACTCAATTTTATTTAACCGTCTATTTAAAAAAAATAGTAACGCAATTTACAAAAACATAAAGATATATTTGATTGTAATTTTATGAATTATTTTTTTTTACCAATCAACAATAATTAGTTTATTAGAAAACCGATTGCCTACTTTTAAGAAGTGAAATATATATAT
>JAJOOR010019114.1:0-41564 GCA_036250505.1 Solanum acaule
CTGTCTCTAAACTTCCGCGCCTGAACACCTTTCCTGCAAAACATGATAAAACACATAAAAACCAATATAAAAAGGCCCTAGACACACACAACTTGTAAGTGAAATGTATTAGAAATACCGTAAACTCACGGTATATCAGGTATAAATTTCTATCTCTTGATGTGTGGTTAAAAACCCCAATTCTTGGGGTGTGATTTAGCAAATATATGTTGAGATTACTGTTGGGTTTTTCTTGCTAATAGGTTAGATGTATTTTTAATGGTTATTTCACCTAGCGGTTGTGGTTTAATTTAATCGGTTTGTAGTTACAAATACAAAATCACCCATGTGTTTTTGGCTTGCTCGAGAGAGAGGTCGCGAAACTAAGACCGCTAGACTGATCGCCTAAGGAGTGGATCAACATGAGGTTCAGCACGAGAGGGTGATCCCTAGTCCCATATCCTAACACTCAACTCGAGAGAGTGAGTGTGGTAAGACGTAGGTTAGCCTTCATGCGGAAAATGGGTGTCCGAGAGAAACCCATTTAAAACGGGGTAAGTTGCCCGAGAGGGAACTTATTTCCATCTAAAGGTTAGCCTAGTCACTATTATCTTGCAAATTTCCTATCAAAAGCATGTACCCAACGATTTATACCAAAATATGTTGCGGTCAAATCCCAAGAATCCCCTCTTATTCATAGATTTCTTTGTTATTTTTACTGTTTTTGCTATATTTGTGACAAAAACCCCATTTCAAATTTGACACTTTTGTGTCGCCCCCTTTAATTTACAATGTTTTTAGTCATTAATGTCTTTAGCTACGACTAGTTAGAACTAATTTTATTTATCTATTAATTCTTGAAACCACTCCATTGGGACACGACCCCAACCGTTGGTTGGGTTACTATATTATCGACGATCGTAGATATTCGTATTTTAGGTTACTGTCGTTGGTTACGATAAATATCAAAATGGCTCCGCTGCCAAGGAGTGGTGTTATTTGAGAATTCTTAGATTAGTAAAATATTTGTTCTTGTTAGTTGTAGCCTACTTACCTAATTTTCAGTTTTGTTTTGAGTATTTGTGTGTTTCAACAGTCATATGAGTGTGAACGACGAAAATAGCTGCCAAGCAGGCTATCCAGCGGTTTATGCTTTTCATCGAGACGATATTGATGACGTTAATAGTGTATACAACCCCACCCAAGTGGATGAGATGGGTGCAATTTGCATGCCACAAGCAGAAGGAAGTGCAACATTTGAAGTTACTAGCACAATGCTCCATAACATACATTCAAGAGTTTTATATGAAGGGTGGGAGGACAAAGCTTCGTATGAGCATATACGAAGCTTTGTAGAAGTGTGCAATCCTTTGTCATTCAAGAATCTTCCGCAAGAATGCATAAGGCTGCACTTATTTCCATTATCACTAACTGAGGAAACCACTAAGTGGTTGGTCGAGCTTCCAAAGAACTCCATCAAGTCATGGGAGGAGTTGGTTACGACTTTTCATGAAATATTATTACCTCCATCAAAGATGATGAAACTGAGAGACGACATTCAAAATTTTAATCAAAAGAAAGGCGAGCCAATTCACGAATCATGGACACAATTTAAGATATTTTTGCGAAGATGTCCAACGCATGGACTGCCGAGTGAGTTATTGCTCCAATATTTTTATCGTAGTCTGGATTCGGTGAATAAAGGGATAGTTGATCAACTGGTGCAAGGAGGAAGAATGTTACAATTCTTTGAAGTCGCCTCATTCCTCCTAGATGGCATGACTAGAGTAAATCAAGCATGGTACACAAAAGATGACAACGTTTCCCCACTGTGCTTCAGATTAACACAAGAACAACTCGATAGAGAAAAAAAGAGGGAAGAAAACATCAAAAAGATATTGTCTCAAATGGACGTGATACACGAGAACATGAAGGGGACGTATGGAGTGTTTCGAGTTGAGGATGATTCTCCTTCTGGTCACTTAAGACTGGGGGAGAATCAAGGTTGGAACTACACAAGATATGAGGAGGGTTTCCACTCACGCTATCAATAGCAGAGCGGAAATCAAGGTTGGAACTATTATAGGAGTGAAGAACCAAGGAGATATTGCCACGATTGGGCTGAGCAAGATGACCATGAGGAAAACCGTACTCAATTGAGTGAAATCCCGAAGTCAAAAGGGAGCGCAAGTAGTCCTCGAGTAAATGATCTGTTGTCATGCATACTTGATAAAGTTGATGGCTCTGATGATTTGCTAAAAGTAATGAGAGATGACTTTTCATCACTGAACAGTAAAATGAATTATCATGCTGATACCATTAAAACACTAGAAGGTTAATTGAGTCTATTATCATCTCAATTGACATCCAGGACACTGACGGAAGATAATGAAAGAGGGATGGTTGTGGTTACCCGTAGTGGAAAGATTGCCAAAGGGAATGTGATGGAGGATGAGGACCCTCGAATGCAGGACGAGAGCCAGGGTATAGAGGAACGAGAATTGCCTAGTGCACAAAACCTTGCCAAAGAACCACAATAGGATATAGAGTAACACAGTCAAGTTCCAAATGTCACGCACCCTTTACCCAAAATACCTCCACCATTTCCTCAATGTTTGAAAAAGAAGAATGAAGATGAGAAGTTCAAAAAAAATTTGTCAGTATTCAAGAACTTATCAATTAACCTTCCTCTGGTGGAAGCATTGTTAGAAATGCCGGGATACGCCATATTCATGAAAGGGCTGGTTACAAAGAAAAATAGCTTGGAGTATGAAACGATCAAGATGCCCCCATAGTTACAACGCAATTATGACAAATGAGTCAATCACTAAGAGAGAAGATCCTGGGGAATTCACATTCCTGTGCACAATTGGCATGCTCCAATTCGCTAAAGCTTTGTACGATTTAGGAGCAAGCATTAACTTGATGCCATATGCAATATATAAGCAACTTGGTTTGGGTGAACCAAAGGCAACCACAATGAAACTCCTTATGGCTGATCGATCAATCAAGCACCCCATAGGGATACTCTATGACATATTGGTAAAATTAGATCGGTTCATCTTTCCAGCCAATTTTGTGATTTTGGATTGCGAGATCGATGCTGAAATTCCCATTATTTTAGAAAGGCCATTCTTAGATACAGGGAGAGCATTGGTGGATGTCGAAAGCCGGAAATTAAAGTTCTGTGTGAATGATGATGATGTGACCTTCAATAACTGTAAATCCATGAAACAACCAAGTAATATCTATGTGGTATCCGCTGAGGATGTTATAGATGAGGCAGTGGAATGTGTGAGCCAGTTAATGCACAAGAATGAACCCCTTGATTATGTACTTGCCAGCTATGATGAATCTGAAGTTCAAGGATATGAGAAAGTGGTAGCTACCTTATCAGGGTTAGGAGTGTATTCAAGGAATCCAATCGAGTTGGATATCGACCTGAAAAATAGGGAAAGTCCTCCTGCAAAGCCATCAACAAAAGAACCACCGAGTCTGGAGTTAAAAGCCCTACCCTCTCATCTAAAGTATGCCTTCTTAGGAGCCAATAGTACTTTAGCAGTGATTATCGCAGCTAATTTTCTTGAAGGGCAGGTAAAATTGCTCATTGAAGTATTGTAGAAACATATAAAAGCTATTAGATGGACAATAGTCGATATAGTAGGAATTCCACCTGGCATCTGTACTCACAAGATTCGGCTTGACAGTGAATGTAAACCTAGTGTGGAACATCTGCGGAGATTGAACACTCCAATGCAAGAGGTGGTAAAAAAGGAGATCATCAAGTGGCTAGGTGCGAGAGTAATCTACCCTATTGCTGATAGTAAGTGGATAAGTCCGGTGCAATGTGTACCGAAAAAAAGAAGTATAATCGTAGTCCCAAATGCAAAAGGAGAACTTGGGCCGACAAGACCAGTGACTGGGTGGAGAGTATGCATGGATTATCAGAAGTTTAACTCATGGACCGAAAAGGACCACTTCCACATGCCCTTTATGGACCAGATTCTTGACCAGTTATCAAAACGGGGGTGGTAATGCTTTTTAGATGGATATTCCGGTTACAATCAAATCTCTATTTCACCGGAGGACCAAGACAAAACCACTTTTACCTACCCTTATGGAACATTTGCATTCAAAAGGATGTCATTCAGGTTGTGTAATGCCCCAGGAACATTCCAACTTTATATGTTTATTTTTGCGGATATGGTCAAAGACTCTATGGAGGTATTCATGGATGATTTCTCAGTTGTAGGGGTCACATTTTAGGAATGCTTAACACACTTAGGACAGGTACTCCAAAGGTGCATGGATACCAATCTGGTTCTCAATTGGGAAAAATATCACTTTATGGTGAAGGAAGGTATCGTTCTTGGGCACAAGGTGTCGCAAAAGGGGTTGAAGGTTGACAAGGCGAAAATTGAGGTCAGTGAGAAATTACCCCCGCCAATTTCAGTGAAGGGTGTTCACAGCTTCTTGGGTCATGCAGGTTTCTACCGAAGGTTCATTAAAGACTTCTCAAAGATTGCACATCCACTATCAAACTCCTAAAGAAGGAAGTGAAGTTCTATTTTGATGATGCTTGTATGGCCGCATTTAAGTGTTTGAAAGAAAAATTAATATCCACCCTGATTATCTTCAGTCCTGATTGATCTGAATCTTTCGAAGTAATGTGTGATACCAGAGGTATCGCATTGGTAGCAGTGTTGGGGCAAAAGCGCAACAAACTATTTCACCCAATTTATTATGCAAGCAAAACTCTAAATAGTGCCCAACGAAATTAAACAGTCACTGAACAAGAGTTGATCGTAGTGGTCTATGCATTTGAAAAGTTTCGGGCATACCTGCTAGACACCAAGGTAATAGTACACACTGATCATGCAGCAAGGCGGTGTTGATGAGTCCATAAATTGGACTCATTTAGGGCTTTATTTTAATAGAAATAGTGTCCTCAAATACGTATTTTATCTCAATATCTGATGAAAACTCTTAAGTTTCAGGTATTTGAAGTTTGAGTGAAAGCATGGACACTTACGCGCAAAAAGGAACAAAAAGGGTGAGAAGAACGAAGAAACTGAAGCCTGACCTTTGACAAGCACACTTGGCGAGTCACCGAAGGGACATACTCCGCCCTTTGTTCCAATATGCAAATCCCTGAAGGAAAAGGATAAAAAAGGAGATGAACGGATGAGTCGGTGTGTCGCCGAACAGTTCCATGAAGCAGGGATATACCGCCCAATGATCTAGGACACAAACATGTTGAAGGCAAAGAACAAAAGGCGATGAACTAGAAGAGGGGAAAATCACCGAGTTGATCGTTGATTCCGACTAATGTCGCTGAATGACCCGCTGCAGTACAAATTTTTGAATACTATAAATACTCGTTGAGAGTTATAGCTTAGTATCAGATTTTAGTATCATAATATTTTTCAGTGTGAAACAACTATTATAATTATAGTAATTTTTCTCTGAGTTTGAGAGGGCTTTGAAACTTGAAGAAGAAGTTAGAATTGGGTTTCTCAGATTCTTCACTCTTGGCTTTTAACAAGACTTAAATCGTTATACCCATTTGAATGCAAGCTCATTTAGGTATAAATTTGTATCTCTTGATGTGTGGCTAAAATCCCCAATTCTTGGGGTATGATTTAGCAAATATGTGTTGAGATTATTGTTGGGTTTTGCTTGCTAATAGATTAGATGTATTTTAATGGTGATTTCACCTAGCAGTTGTGGTTTAATTTAATGGGTTTGTAGTTGCAAATACAAAATCACCCATGTGTTTTTGGCTTGCTCGAGAGAGAGGTTGCGAAACCAAGACCGCTAGACTGATCGCCTAAGGAGTGGGTCAACATGAGGTTCAGCCCGAGAGGGTGAGCCCTAGTCCCATATCTTAACACTCAACTCGAGAGAGTGAGTGCAGTAAGACGTAGGCTAGCCTTCATGCGGCAAATGGGTGTCCGAGAGAAACCCATTTGAAACGGGGTAAGTTGCTCGAGTGGGAACTTATTTCCATCTAAAGGGTAGCTTAGTCACTATTATCTTGCAAATTTCCTATCAAAAGCATGTACCCAACGATTTATACCAATATATGTTGCGGTCACATCCCAAGAATCCCCTCTCATTCATAGATTTCTTTGTTATTTTTACTGTTTTTGCTATATTTGTGACAAAACCCCATTTCATATTTGACACTTTTGTGTCACCCCCTTTAATTTACAATGTTTTTAGTCATTAATGTCTTTAGCTACGACTAGTTAGAACTAATTTTAATTTTCTATTAATTCTCAAAACCACTCCCTTGGGATACGACCCCAACCCTTGGTTGGGTTACTATATTATCGATGATCATAGACACTCGTACCGTTGGTTAGTGTCGTTGGTCACGATAAGCATCAATATCCTATAAATAATTGAAGATAAATGGCCAACCTACCAGGAACTTTATTATAGATATCTTGCTATTTTTTCTACACAAATCCTGATCCTAGTTAAGTGTCTTCACTTAAACAAGGTTGTTTTGTTTGTAATTTCCATGTCTTATCAATGAAACAGTGTTTATCACTTGATTTGAAACTTAATTGTATGCTTATATGCAATTTAGGTACTTGTTAGATAAAAAGACACCAACTAAGAAAAAAATTATTGTTATTTTTCAATAATTCTTGGTTGAGTTATTCTCAATTGATAATATTTCCAAAAATTGTCAGATGTTTTGATAACATTCAACTCCCAACTGTAATCTGAAATGTAATAAATGTTTGATGGGTCTTTTCAGTTGGAGCAACATTTCCCCTATAAATTATACTCCCTCTATTTAAAAAAGAATGACCTAATATTACTTGACACATGTAGTTTAAGAAAATAAAGTAAACTTTTCAATCTTGCGATTCTAAATTAATGTTATGTCAAATGTACCAAAATGCCCTTTAATCGTGTGGCTTTAAATATGTCACATAGAAAGTTGAAATTAAAGTGTTTCCATTTTCATCTTCTTGATGCCTTTGATGCCCTTTAATTTTCATCTCCTTTTTAAAAAGGGTTCTTAAATTCTTTCGAACTTGTAAATTTTTCCATTTTAAATGTTTTTTCTATTTTGTTATTCAAGGAGATTGCTCCTAAATGACTTCAACATTTCAGGAAAGAGATGATGATGTTCAGCAGGTAATGCTTTGGAAACACAATAATTTAGAGTTTGTTACTTAAATTTTTATTTTTATGGATATGATATCCTGTCACATGGTATTTTATATTTTAAGTCATTTTGGAACGCCACACTCGTATAAAGGTTGGATTGAGATTATTAGCTTTTTATATAAGCATTAAGACCCTTACATACCAGTTGACCAAGTCAACATGTGCTGAAACCAAGGCACGTTGCTCCATATGCTTGGTAAGTGACACTTAATTTCAGAACCCCCACCCTGAAGCCTGTAATCTTATTTAAGTTTGTTCTGACCTTCTCTTTTTTGGGTTATGTTTTTTTTAGGATGACTATTACAACAAGAAAATACTTACAGAAATCAATTGTGGTTATTTATACCATTTTGATTGTATTAGAAATTGGATCAAGCTCAAGAACTCGTGTCCTATTTGCAAGAGGGATATAACTGTAACAATCAATTAAATTTTTGGTTGGGTTGACTAACTAGTTGAGTGGCATCGTTAAGCTTATCAGATTTGAGTTAAACCTAAAAATAAGGAACAATTCTAAGTTTGAGAAAAACAATGGTCTTTTAGCTTGATGTGTTTTTTTTCTTTTTCAATGATACTAACTTTTATCTAGACTTTGAAGCTGAGCATAAATTGGTACTCATTTTTGGTTGAGTGGTTCATAGCGAGCAAATTTCATTCATAATCTCGATGTTTATGGTAGTCTTTAAAAACCTATTTATTTTTAGCTTTGATGCCTCCCAATTTTTTCCTATATAGAAGGTAGACATTTTATTCAATAAAATAACAACAACAAGAAGAGTAATAATTTTCATTCCAAACCATCAATATAAAAAATTAATAGGCTAATTCAAATCTCGAAGCTTCTCTACTGCCACTATCAGAGTGATATTCCTAGAAATCACAAGCACATAAATTTTGTTGAGAGAGAGATCGCCATTAGAGAGAATATAGGTTTAATAAGTGATTTTAGAATATATATTAGTGGCAGTTAGTTAATTGCCAATTATAAAAATATTGAGTGGAGGTGCAAGGCTCAAATAACATGAATCAACAATGGTAATTAAAATAGTTATCCCATTGTTGGAACATGAATATGAGAAGATTGACATGATCTTAGATCTTCTTATGTATTATGAATGATAATTAATTCCAGTTTTTATTTCCTTTACATTTTGTTATCTCTGTGAACATCATCTAAATTGAACAAGTTATGTGTTTGTCATTTAAAATACACATCCATCTCCTTCTTATGGGGCGGGTATATTGTTTCCGATCAGATTAATTATAATCAAAAAATATTTTTTATTTCACCCAATAAAAAAATGACATGTAATAATTAATTTTGTAAAAAGTAAAAAAAGAGGGAACTGTTAGTTTCAGGTGTATAAGTAGGCCGAAAAGGTGAATGAAGAGTATTTTAAATTTTTTCCTATAGTTCAGAATATTTTTAATCCACATTGCTTGAAACTTTTTCCATAGATAGGAACTTTAGTGTTGGGTGGAGAATTTGCCCTAGCCATGGCTAAACCTTTGATTTGAGAAAAAAAGAAAATGTGATATTTGATCTCAATATCAAGAGTGTACCTATATTGATAAACTTATCACATGTTTAATGAAAATGATCTCAAATAACAAAAGAGTAAAGAAAATATGTTACTTCCTTTGCAAAAGGATTTGACCGAATCGAATACTATAAATTGGATTTCCTATTTTGCTTTTTTGTAAAGATCATTATTACACATTCAAAAAAATTCCTTATTATAATTATGTTATTGGATTTTAAAAAAAAAGTTATTTTGGTGTGTCATTCTTCGATGGAATATCCCACAGTAGGTTCATATGTAAAATACTTGTAATTCCACTGCCTCATACTCTAGCTTTCTGTTGTCTCTATGTGAGTATTGTTGGTTAAGATTGTTTATATCCTCAATTCTTCAATCTTGAATTATTGTAATCTCTTTTTTAAAATTGTTTACTATCGTCAATTCTTGGGTCTTGATTTGTTGCTATCCTCAATTCTTGACTTTTGATTTCTATATTATCTTATTTTACTATTGTTCTTATTCTCAATTCATGAATCATGATTATTGTTATCTCAATCTTCTATAATATTGTCCATAACCTCCCCTTTTCCTCCTCCATAAACTTG
This sequence comes from Solanum acaule, assembly GCA_036250505.1. Taxonomy (NCBI): domain Eukaryota; kingdom Viridiplantae; phylum Streptophyta; class Magnoliopsida; order Solanales; family Solanaceae; genus Solanum; species Solanum acaule. Next base: position 9,299 of record JAJOOR010019114.1, read on the forward strand.
TATTATAGAAAATTTAATTCACTTCATTCAGATCAGGGTTATTAGTAATCTCTAATTTGATAGGATTTTTTGTGAAAAAAAGTCTTTCTTGGTATAAACCATCTCCTTGCATTATTTTCTATTCCATGTTATGGTTTCTTAGCTTCAAATTTTGATTTTAATAAGTTCTGACTATAACCTGTCATAAATTATGTCTTTATTTGAAGTTGGTATCATTCCATACTATAAGGTCTCTAGTTCTGACTATACAAATATGGGGTAGAAGGGATGACTGTAAAGTTTAGATAAGGATATGAACTAGATTTACTTACCGGACTCTAAAGGTATCTAAAAACTTCATACACTGTATTTGATTCATATCCATGAACACAATTGTCTTAGAATACTATTCAAGAGATTTTTTTTGTTCTGTTTTAATTATTTTCGATTATAACTGTTATAATCTATACCTAAGAAGTTCTCCTCGGGGTTCTTTGAACTTTTCTAGGGGTTTATTAAATTCAAACTTTCTAAACATGTTTTTCTATGTATAGTTGCTTATCTAGTTTTGCATCTTTGAGCTTAATTCACTTTATAGATTTTAATGTAGTCTTGAATTCTCAAGAAAAGATTGGGGGATTGCCTATTGAAGATATTGATCATGAAGATTTTAAGACTTGTATTCAAAGTTATGATTTAGCTTAAATTCAATTCAAAGGTAGTCCATTCACATAGTGGAATATAAGAATTGGTAATGATTGCTTTTTTGAAAGATTAGATAGAATGTTTGCTAATCATCATATGCAAAATTGGATGAATTTCATGGAAATTAAACATCTTCCAAGAACATGCTCTGATCATGCTCCCATGTTGGTGAATATTGAAGAGAGGATCACCAACCACACCAAATCTTCCAGATTTCATAATTTTTGGACCAATAAGAATTGGTTTGAAAAGATGATACTTCCTTTTCTGGAAAGATATGATACTTCCTTTTTTTTATTGAGACATATTCCAAAATTTGTCACAGAAAAGGAAAATAAAGCCTTACATAATGATCCTGATACGGAAGAAGTTGAAAAAGCTATTTTCGATCTCAATGGTATTAGTGCAGGAGGTCCAGATGGGTTAACTAGAAAGTTTTATCAAAGTTGCTGGGAGAATATAATTTAGGATATTTTAAGGATGGTTAAAGACTTCTTTGATGGTACTACTCTCCCTAAATCTATTACCCACACTTATTTGGTTTTATTGCCCAAAAAAGATTAAATTAACAATTTTGCAGATTTCAGGCCTATAAATTTGAGTAATTTCATCAATAAAATTCTATCCAGGGTTGTTCATTACAAGTTAGAAGGTTTATTGCCTAAAATTATATCTGCTAGTCAATTTGGTTTTGTGAAGGGTAGAAGCATAAAGCATTATAGAAAATGTGCTTTAGACACAAGAGATTGTTACAAATATTAGGAAAATAGGTAAACCTGCTAATGTGATTATCAAGTTTGATAGGCTAAAGCTTATGATAGAGTATCCTAGTTTTCATGATGAAAGTGCTAAGGAAGATGGGGTTTTCTCAGTTAGTGGTTGACTTGATATGGAGACTACTTGCTAATGATTGGTATTCAGTCCTTTTGAATGGACAATCTCATGGTTTCTTTAATTCCACTAGAGGAATAAAACAAGGAGATCCTTTATCCCCGGCCCTTTTTATTCTATCGGTTGAAGTTTGTCTAGATCTTTAATTTCTTTATTTGAAGATGATATGTTTCAGGGTTATGTAATGCCTCAATTGAGCACCAATATAAATCATCTTGTGTATGCAGATGATACTATTATTTTTGCATTTTTTTAACATATATTCATTATGAAAGATTATGTTAGTCTTAAAGAAATATGAAGCCCAATCAGGTCAGATGATTAACAAAGAGAAGAGTGCTTATTATATGCATCAAAATGCAACAACTGTTGATATCTTGTTAGTGGAGGAATGCATAAACTTTAGTAGAGGTCAGTTCCCATTCAAGTATCTAGGGTGTCCTATTTCACATACCAAAAAGAGAAAATATCACTTTTGAACTTAATGCTAGGGCCAAATCTATACTACAAGCATGGAAAGGAAATATGCTCTCATATGGAGGAAAAGAAGTTCTAATCACTAGTGTTTTATAGAGTGTTCCTATACATGTTCTCCCCGCTATTGTTCCTCTTATATGTGTCATGAAAGAACTTCATAAAATTTTTGTTATGTTCTTTTGGAGCAATAAAGTTACAGGGAAAAGTAAGCATTGGGCTGCTTGGAGACAAGTGTGCTTACCCAAACATGAGGGAGGACTTGGCTCTAGATCTATGGGCCAATTTCATGGGGAACAAATATTGTAAGAAACAAGTTTCTAGTTTTGTCCGATGGAAAGGTGGATCTCAATTATGGAAAAACATGTTGATAAATAGGGACATTTGGGAACAGTCCATCTGGTGGGAGCCAAGAGGAGGTACATCTTCAGTTTGGTTTGAAAATTTGACTAATTTAGGTCCATTATTTTAAAAACCATTAGAGGTTCAGACTAGTCATAATTTAACATACATTAGCAGCCTTATGAATGATAATGGTTGAGAATATGAGAATATGCAATTGCACTTGCCTCAATATGTGGTGGATCAGATGTCTGAATCAACATGGATCAAATCATACAATCTGATCTAAGTGATAAACCATGGTGGACTAATACTAGTTCTGGTCAATTTTCAGTCAAAAGTGCTTGGAATCTACTAAGAAAGAGAGAAGAGGAAACTAATTTTAACAAGAAAATTTGGGTCCAAGGTATTCATTTTATAATCTCTTTCTTGACTTGGAAGGTGTGGAAAAATATGATTCTTGTTGCTACTGTAATGGCACATTGGAACCCTAACATTTCTCCTTTGTGCGATTATTGTGAGATTCCAGACTGTGAGACAGTTAAACATTTATTCCTAAAGGTAGAGGTTGTAGACACTGTGTGGAAGTACTTTGCTGGTGTAGCTGGTCTCTTAGGCTCATGTGTGCAGGTAAAACAAGTTATAATGAAATGGTGGGATGTTAAAGGCAATGGTAGACAAAAATTGATTTTCAATGTTATCCTTAATGCTATTTTATGGTTCCTTTGGAGAAGGAGAAACACAATATTACATGGAGGTTCTTATTCTATTAATAGAGTAATATGGGATATTACTAGCACTATTAAAAACTTCATTAAATTGAAGTTTAAATATTCAGATATCCCTAATGATTGGCCTCAAGCCTTGCTGGATAAGTATAGTCCAATTTTCCTAACTAGGGTGGTTAGGTGGACTCCGACACCTCAAGGCTGGTGGAAATGAAACACAGATGGGGCATCAAGAGGTAATCCTGCTCCTAGCTCAATTGGTTTCTGTGTAAGAAATTCCTTTGGTGATATAGTTGGCGCAAAAGAATTGAGAATTCAAGACACAACCAATTTAGTGGATGACGCTCTAGCTTTGAAGGAAGGTCTCCAATTTGATGTTGAGAATGGATTTAGACCTGTTATAATGGAATCTGATTCATTATCAATGATCAATATCATTAATGGTGCTTGGAAGGTACCTTGGAGTGTGACATTGGAGGTCAACTCCTTTACCAGGATGAGGATTTGGGGATAGCAAGAGTACAACATTCCTTAAGGGTGGGAAATACTCTTGCCGACTATTTTACTAATATATCCTTTGATGTTGCAGGTAACTTTGAATTCAAGCATTTGAAGGAGATACCAGCAGAAGATAGAAAAATCATCAATGCAGAAAATCTTGGCATTCCTTAGTTGAGGATAAGACAATCAAATTAAGAGCTAAATTCAATCTATATTCACTTATAGGCTCACTGATGTTAATAAGGATAACACTAGATGTTGGCTATTGAAGTGTCATCTCGCCTGAATTAAATTTTGTTGGTTACTTATCATGCACCCGGTGAGAGCTTTGAGGTGTCTCGTATGATAAAAAATCAGGGCGAGAGAACTTTATAGCTTTTACTTCATCAAGAATGACTATATAACGTCTGAGTGGCCTGAAAATTATAGATTGATACATGATTTTTAGTAGTGTAGGGCCGTTTGGAGAGACATATGGTGGAATGGAAATACTGAGTTACTTGGAAAGTTCATATTCAACCTTGCAGAAAACAAATGTTTAGTGTTTGTCTCATTAATCTAAATCATGGTGGTGTTTCAATCCACCAGATTTGGATTGAATAAAAGGAACACTAAATCTACTTGATTAATCAAGGAAATCTCAAATCGGATGGTTAAAACAAGAAATCGATTTATCTCTAGATCCATAGAATAGCAGTGATGGAAATCAACTCATCATAATAGCTTAAATCGGAAGGGTTTCAACTTTAGCTTCATCAGAGTTGGGTGGATAAAGCTGCAACAATAATGCTTAACCAGATCTTCAATGGCAATATAATCGTCATTTGAACGGTGCTAAATTATACCTCCCTCAATGTTTCCCAAGGTTATGCTTAGCTCAGATCCAAGGTAACTCATTTGAAGTTTAAAAGGCACTTTCCACAGTAGCAAGAACAAGGTGAAGTTGGAGTTTGACTGAAGATGAAGAAATGGAAGACCCACTTTCCTTTGCTAGAGTTTTTTTATGTCTCCTTCAATTTGTTACTTTATTAATTTATTTGGGTAGAATGGGCATTTTGAGCCTCTTCTTTGTAAATTTTGGTTCTTTTATTAATAAAAGTGGCCTAATGGCCCGTTTGGAGTAAATAAAAAAACTTTATAGATTTTAATACTTGATGTATATGATGATGTGGAGTCCATATTTATTTCTTCTCCCCCGTCACCCCTCCTTGCTCCTCTGAAGATCTATTTATATAATTGTATAATAGTAATTAATCATAATTTTCTATGATATTTAACTTGTGGCTATATTACAAACTTTAATTTTGTAGACAACTAAAGATTTTCTATAACGTGTCTATTTAAGGAAACATTTGCAAAACTTGAGGTAAATATTGTTTTTTTGTTCTTTGTAATTAAATTGTTATAATTCAATATTGATATAAGTAAATATAGATGTATTTCACATCCTCATTAAATATGACAATTCTTTGTACTCTTCTTTCATATTGTAAAACCTTAAGTACATCTGATAAAAAGGTAAAAGATATAAATGTTTTCATAATATGCTTCATATCTCTGGGGTTTTCTTTGGGTAGTATACAAAAGTTAAACTCATGTTTGTCTCATATATGCTACTGGTGAAGTTATCTTGTCAGCTTTCTCAATTTTTTATAAATGTTCGAAATATCTTTTCATAATAATATTTACTGTCATTACACTATATCCTTAATTAAACATCTTTCATCAATTTTATTTTCGCCTTACCTGATTAGAAACCATATTAATTAATATGATGTACCTATTTAGTAGATTACAATATTGACAATTATCTGATACTTTTCACCATAGAATTTTTATTAGAATCATCATTCTTGCTTATTGTGCGCACTGGCCTCGTTAATTTATCTTTTGCATTTCAGAGTACTTTGATTGTGATTTCTTTCCACCTATGTAACACCTCGGATTTGAAAGGAACGAAATTTTCAAATGTCAAGTTCCAGTACCCTTTCTATGGTTCAACAGGACGGTTCGTCATTCTTTGTACGAGTCGTAGGTAGGTCTCGTAAATGAGTCCCAGACTTATTTAAATTTTGAGGGTCATAATTGGGAACGATGAACAACATGTATGGACCATAGGAAGACAAATAGACCATGCATGGGTCCCGTCATTTGAAGGTCCTAAAACAAGTCATTGAACCCCACCAATGGTTGACCAAGATGGTCCGTAGTTGGACCTACGGACCGTTGGTCCAACCATCAGTGGAGGTCCGACAATTTTATTTTAAGGGCTTTTGGGTCTTTTCCCAATTTTTATAACCCAATACTATGTCATTTTACTCTCTACCCAGGCCCAATATAAACATTTTTACCCCCAAATTACCTAATGAATTCATTCTCTTAAATTCTCTAAGTTGATCAAAGTTCTTCCCCAATATTTCTCTCTTTAAATATTGAATAGGAAGCCTAGGGTTTCAAGATAAGGTCTACAATACACCATTGATTGTAGGCTTTTGACATCAAGGTATGATAGTATTCACCTATGGAGTTCTTTTGTCCATAGGATTCCTAATTTCTCTAATTTTACAGGTTCAAATCTCCAATTGAAAGTAGGGTTTCTACTGAATCTCATGGTTCCTTTCAATAATGATCCATTTGATTATTGTATGTCTTTTATGCATGAATTGAAGTAATTACATGTTTTAAATTTGAATTCCCATGAACCCTTGCATAACCCATGATTTCTATACTATGATTATATGATAAGATTTTTGAACTATGAAAGAATAATTTATTAAGATATTCATGTTCTTTAAGAAATCGACATAAATAATTTAAGGTTGCATTGAGAGTGAAGCATCGATGTTGTTGGTGTTGTGAAAGTATCTCACACGTACTACTCAAAACATGAATGTAAAAAGGCTTTCTCACATGAAGGATTCATAGGGTTGAAAGGTTTTTTCAACTAAACTTTGAATTAAAACTTAGTAGCTATTCTAATGAAATCTAGCTTGGATTGGATACTTGATTGTGCCTTTCAATGGATAATAAGATGAATATGACTAATGACTATTCCATGGGATATATGTTTAGCACCGAGAGGATATTGAGATGGATGGTCTCTCGTTGAAGAGGCCGAGTTTGTAGTAGCAATCTCTCTAACCCATAACTATGTGCTACCACAAGTTTTTCTTAGATAGACATTAGCTAGTGGATCCACGTGTGGGATAGACACACGTAAATTCTCAAAATAATTTGCAATATACATCACAAACTAATATTACATATTAATAGCATGTGATTCGAAGAACTTCATATTATTGGAATCAAATTTTTGTACAACCATTCCATTTAAATCATGCGAGAATTTAGAGTTACCTCTTCGTGAAAATTGATTAGCCACAAAAACAACTGCTACAATCTACTGATTTCCAAAGTTAATAAATATGTATTACTGTGTACTATACCAATAAATCAACCTCACCAACAATTAATAGTCTTTCAACCAAATCAACTCCATATCACTTTAATTTTCTCGAAATAAAAGTATTTATCTCAGCTCGATGATAGTAACTCATATAGCTAATCTTGTCACAACATTAACTATTAGACTGGTTTAAATCCCCAAATTGTGTCATTAACTCTTTTCAAATGTTTTACACTATTTTACTCAAACTAGTCAAACCTAGGGAATGTACTAATGTTTGCAACCATTAGAAATTTATTTAAAAGAAAGAGTTAATGATATATACATTTATAGTGCAGATTTAGTCCATAAATTCCCTTATTTTAGGTTAAATCATCATGTATCCCACAACCCTAATTTCATTCATTCAAGGAAAGTAGAAACTTACAAGAGATGAAAACAACAAACGATATTGATTTCAATAAACTCACAAAATTCCTTCCACAACTTAATCAAGCGTAATTTGTTCTTCAATGATAATCTCTCAATATCCAGGGAAAATGATGATAAAATAAAACCCTAAAAAATAGTATTTATAGTTCCCAGAAAATTCAAAATTTTAAAAACACAAAGTGTGGATCCTAATATACGTGTGATGAAGGTCGTGACGACCCGTCATAGGAGTGACAACCCGTTAGAGTGGTCGTAAGAAACTTCTATAACTTTAGCTAGTTTCTTGTTGATTTGACGCCAGAGATGGTGGCTTGTCACATGGTTGTCGTCTTGTCAAAGTATTTGTCAAAGTTGTCTTAGACTCTTGGGTTTCCTGAATGGTTGACTAGGCAACTGATAGTCAGTCGCAAAAATGAAGACCCATTAGTGCTACCGTCAAGGCTGATTTTGCTGGCACTTAGCTCCATTTCAGTTTTTTTTTAATCTTCACACTTTTCCTGGCTATATTGTTTCAAATGATCAAATTGACATTATTTATTACTTATGTTCTCTCATATATCCTTAGTAAAAGCATCAGATGTGTCGTCGAGTACCGACACATCAACACCCTCAACTTAGCATACTTGCTTGTCTTCAAGCAATACACAACCACATGGATTATCAATATTCACGGTAGTGTATTCATATATGCATATGCACCTCAGTTAATGATTCAACTCAAAAGAATCTAGGACTGACATCTCGGTATCAACAAGAAGCTTCGCACATGTACTCAACAATTAGACATCAACAATGCATTACTAACACCCTTACCACACATAAATTACTATCACTCTAATGGAAAAATCTTATTTGCGAGCGATAAAACAAAACTATCACACTTAGAACAAATTCTGGCAATGTGTACACAATCCATAGGTTTTCCCTTATTAGCTTTACTCTAACTCTTCAGCAAAATGGGGACTAGGATCACATTAGGACTTTTTATCGGCTGTTAACATATGATCAGGCTTAAGGTGGGATTCATTGGTAGAACTGACTATGCCCATGCCCTCATTGTTATCAACTTAGCTTTTCTCTTTATTCCAACCATCCTTAATTCTCTGAATACCCAGTGTTCTAATACCATGAATGTTGCTCTCATCATCTTTTTCTTGTCTCTCTTTTTTTTTTCAAAAAAAATCACATTTTTCAGATTTTGCATGGTACTCACCCATCTTTATTCATACCCTATTTTCTTTTATCTCTATTAAAGTAGCCTCCCTTAACTTAGGCATTTTGCCTAAGCTAAGGTACACAATTTCCAAGGAGGGAACAAGGACAAAGAAAAGATTTTACAAGCTAACAAGGAAGCTAAACAGGCTAGCACCAAACAAGTGATTATTTAGGTTCAAACTTTGGGATCAAATGGGGCTCTTATTTCATTTGGTTTGTCTTATAGACAGAGTGAGTTGATTTAAAAAATGGCCTACAATCATTACCTAAACTAATGTGCTTCCAATCAGTGCAACACATAAACCAGGCAAGTTCTAGATGTATATACAAGGCAAGAATGGAAAACAATCGCTCACAATCACACATGAGTTAGTATGCACTATCGCTTCCAATTGTCAAGATTAATACAAGATGCACTATTTCAAGTTGTTTCATTCATACTCAACATATGTCATACCAAGATACTAAAAAGGTAGAACAATAACATCAATACATTTATATGCTTATAATCATACTTACTAAAAACATATATGTGCATGACTAACTCAATACATCACATGTTTGTACAAGAGATATACACTTTTACACTCCCAAACATGTTGGTTCTAATAGATAGTGCCTGAAATGGAAAATAATCATGATAATAAAAACCCCGAGGCAAATGATACACCCCCCCAAAATAATATGTATTGCCCTCAATACATACAAAAATACAATCAGTGATCATAGGGTCGTGGTTACCATAGATGCTCTAAGTGTTATGGTGAAGGTCTGGTGGTAGGGCAGTGTCCGTTGTTGTCTCTGTTGCATCAATAGAAGTAGGTATCATTATTGGTAGTTCAAGAGGGTGTCATCAACCATAGGCTGTGAAGAACTACCAGAAGCCCCCATCAAGATGACCTCTAAGATCATCATGCTCAAGCTTTGCCTAGAAAATGGACTAGTGTAATTCAACAAATGTCCCTCCTTAGTCACTCATCTTCTTTATGCCTCTTTTGATCTCATCGTTCCTAATCATCAACCTCCATATGCATCTTACCCTTATCACTAAACAAAAAATCCAAATAACTCCAAAAAGGGATCTTTGTCTTTTTTCGACTCCTCAATATGTGGGATTGGGACCGAATCAGCGGATGCCCTTACAGCATGGTCAAATTTACTGTAATTTGAGCCATCTTTGAGACCAACTTCGCCAAACCAGGAACTAAAGGCTCCTTCAATCTATCATTTATACAAGCCTTTATGGTATTCATCCGGGCATGCATATTTCAGTACGGATATAAAGTCTTTGGAAGTGCTCTATCGAAAATTGGTCCAAGCTGCTCCGCAAGTAGTTTCAACTTCTTTTCATGTTTATCCACCTATTTGGCTAGCCGAGCAAAGTTTGTTGGTGTTAATTCATATGTATAAACCTGCAGCAAAGAAGAAGTGGTGTTAGTAGCCTCACCTTGTGGTGATGGAGTGTTGGAGTGGCTTGCATCTTGCTAGGCATGTCAGAGCTAAAGGCTCACATTAAAACATAAGTATGTGTAGGCACAGTCTTAGGCCTCTCTTCCAGCCCAAAGACCAGGGGAATGAACTCTTTATGCCCACACTCATGCTCGGAGTCCTCCTTCATCTTATCAAGATCAAACTTTTATGTTGCATTCTTCTCCTCATCCACTCCGACTAAGATAGGCACCCAGTAGCCTTTCAGGATGTAGTCACTAGGCATGGGAAAGATAGAGAGGTGTTTGGTCTAGAAACACGTGCCTGAGTCTCATCAACAATCACGTAGCCAAAATCAACATGAAAATCTGACATTAATGTCGCCGCAAGGACTGCCTTATCCTCAAAAAGAGTGTTTTCACTCCTAGTAGTTAACCATCTAAGTCGGACGACTGCCCACAAAAACATGGCAGGAAATGTGAGAGAGGCCTTCTGAATTCCCTCCCTAGACTACGAAAACAATAGTTGTTGACCATCTATCATGACCTATGTAAAACCAAGGGCGCTGTTGTAGTCTCTCCCTCATTTGGTGATCATATGCCATAGTCCATTAAGGAGCAGTGTAATTCGGGCCAAATAGGAAACTGTTAATAGTTTTTGGTGATTTTTATTGGTAAATCTCTGACGAAAATTTCATTCAGTCTTACCGGCTTCTTGTAAGTGGTGTAATTTTTCTGTTTCTCAAGTAATGATGCATAATTGACATAGAAATTTTGCACCATGGCAGGGTAGTAATCCCTTACATCTTGGGACATCTAGTAAAACTTGTATTTTTTGAATTACCGCTCAATCTCTGGGTATTAAGCACTTTGACCTTCTCCGTTATGCTTCTCCTATAGTTCCCATGGGCATTCAGTGTGAGCCTCTCATTGTACAACTTTTGTGCCCCCGGTATTGTCCACCTCATGCCATCTCAAAAACTAGCATTCGTTGTTTTAATTCACCCATCACGAACCAGTTCTATGGTATCAATAGGGGCCTCAGCAGAAGATGGTGCAAGGGATTCAAAGGAATCTTCATAAGAGTCAAAGTTAGAGCACGTGTATGATGTGTCCCCCTTTTCAGACTGGGGGATCCACATGTTTCCATGTAGTAGGTCGTGTCCTAGGCAAATGTGGGTTCGGGTCGACCACATGCTCTGACTTATAAGGTGCATCTCGTATTTCATAGGTTTCTCACTGTTGGGCTCCCTCTATGGTCGGGATTAGCTTTGGAGACATGTTTACCTTTGGGAAAACAAGTTAGTACATTCGCGTGAAGAATAACTTAGCAAATAATGCCTCTATGCAAGTGACTTATCTTTTGACGGTGAGGGTGATGGTCCGTCAAGGGTGTGACGGTCCGTCAAACCCCTCCATCAAAAATGACTTGGATGGTGCATGTTATCTTGTATAAGTGACATTGAAGGTAGGAATCATCATCGATGTGATGGTCTGTCATACCAATCATCATCTTTTTCAGCAAGTTTGCCAAATTCCAACAAGTATGACGGCCATGGTTGACAAAGCGTCAAAGGTATGACGGGCAGTCATGTGGGTCGTCAGCTTGTTTTTTTAATTTTATTGAGAAGTACATTTGTGACGATGCCTTTGATAGGTCATCACTAAGGTGACGACACATCAAACATAGTTTCACAAGCAATACATCATCTTTCTGTTTGTGTTTCGCTACGACATTAAGGTTACATTGTTAGAAAAAGTGTAAATCTAATAACATAACGAAACACCCACACCAAATTAGCATACTAAGGGTTATTCATACTTCACCATAATCGAACCACGTACATCACACTTTGGATTCGAAAAGAAGGAAAATTCTAGTTTTTCAAATATCTGGTGCCAGTATGAATGGAGCCACCACCGGTCCAAAGGTCAGGACACGAGCCGTAGGTGGGTTCGTGGTTGGCCAGTCCAAGTTTTTCCAAAATGTCAAGGTTTCAGTATTTTCATAAGGTTCACCAGGATAGTCCGTTGTCCTATGCACGGGTCGTAGGTAGGTCTCGTAGGTGAGTCCCAAACATAGTATGATTTTATGTTAAAAGGTTGGGATGTACGGTCCGTAGGTGGAACCATGGATCGTACATGGGTCCTATCGATGGGATCCAAGATTTTTCAGTCTCTGATCCCACCCACAACCGACTCGGATGATCTGTGATGTGACCAACAGACCGTAGGTCTGGCCATTGGTGAGGTCGACAGTTATTTTCAAGGGGGTTTTGGGTCTTTTCCTAATTATTCCAACCCAATACTATGTCGTTTTACCCTTTATTCAAAGCCTTGTATAAAGATTTTTAACCCCCAAAACACCCAATTCAATTCATTCTCCTAAATTCCCCAAAATTGAACAAGTCCTCCTCTCAAATATTTCTCTCTCTAACAAAGAAGAAGGAAGCTAGGGTTCCAAGATCAAGTCTTCTAATTCTCTATTGATTTCAAGCTTTTGGCATCAAGGTATCATAGTATTCACCTATGGAGCTCTTTTCTCCATAGGGTTCCTAAATGCTCCAATTTACAAGTTAGAAATCTCCAATTGAAGTTAGGATTTTTTCCATGTCATGGTTCCTTTCAATGTTGATCTAATTGATTGTTTTATAAACTAGTATGCATGAATTTAAATTATTCTATGTTTTTAAGTTGAATTCCCATCAACCTGTGCTTAACCCATGTTTTCTAGACTATTATGATTGAAAGTGGGGTTTCTAAACTTTTTCTGATATGAATATCTTTTATAATCTCTTGATATTCTATTATCCTGTTTATATATGCTAAGTCGCTAGTGTAGGGCCCGCCGGGTTACTATATTCCATGTTATGCCTAGGGTATACTTTGGGTCGTGACAAACTTGGTATTTAGAGCACAAGGTTGCAAAAGATCCTAGGATGTGTCATAAAACACGTCGAGTAGAGTCTTGTTCATAAGTGTGAAGCATGCCATATTTATGAATAAGAAGCTATAAGATGATTAGGAAACTCCACTTTTTTTGTGCGATTGAGTGTAACTGTATATGTCCTTTCGCCTAATCCCGATCCGATTCTTTTCATGAAATGTCCCCCGAAGAGCATACATTAGGAGGAATGCGAATGATAATGTTAAACATGAAGCTCCTACTTAGGATCCTCAAGTTTAGAATGACCCTTTGACCGAGCAAGTGACAAATGTGGAGTTTAGGGCTGCTTTTCAAGTGTTGGCTCAAGCCATGACGACTCAAGCCAATAAGGAGGTTGTGGTCCCTGTGAACCCAAATGTGGATACGATGGCAACTTGGGTGAGAGACTTCACTAGAATGAATCTCCTATAATTTCATGGTTCTAAAGTTGAGAAAGATCCTCAAGAGTTCATTGATGAAGTGTATAAAGTGATGATGATCATGGGAGTGACGCCGATTGAAAAGGTAGAATTGGCCACCTACCAACTTAATGGTGTTGCTCAAGTTTTGTTTAACCAATGGAAGGAAGAGAGGGCGGTTGATGTGGGTCCTCTCGATTGGCAAAAATTTAAGGTTGCTTTCCTTGATAGGGTCTTTCCCCTTGAGATAAAAGAGGCAAAGGTACTTGAATTCATCAACCTCCGTCAAGGAAACATGAGTGTGAAAGAATAGGCTTTGAAGTTCACATAATTTTCTAGGTATGCTCATACTATGGTTGCCGATCCTATGGTAAGGATGAGTAAGTTTGTTTTGGGTTTGTCTGAGATAATGGTTAGTGAATGTCGTACAACCATACTTATCAATGAAATGGACATTTCTCATCTTATGGTTCATGCTCAACAAATAGAAGAGGAGAAACTAAAGGAAAGATCTAAGGAGGTGAAGAAGGCAAGGACCGGGGATGGTGACTTTTCATATTCAAGGTCCGATGGACATAGTCGTTCTAAGTTCTGACAATGGTTTTCCAGTCAAGGTTACTCCAATGCTCCTCCTAAGTTCAACAAAGATAGGATGTCAAACCCTAAGCCTCAAGGAGGAAATAGTAGTGGATCTTCATTTCCTACTTGTCTTAAGTGTGGAAAGAAGCATGAGGGTAAATGTCTAGCCAGTTCTAATGCATGCTTTGGTTGTGGTAAGACCAGTCACAAGATAAGGGATTATCCCTCAGTTGCTAAGAATGAATGAGCTAATCATCGACAGGCTCAACCTAATCCTTCGTCCTGTTCTAGTGGGAGTCAAAAGCAAAATAGATTTTATGTACTTCAAACTCGTTGTAAGCAAGAGGGTTCTCTCGATGTGGTTACCAGTATGTTGACAGTTTTTCATCTAGATATTTATGCTTTGCTTGATCCTGGTGCTACCTTGTCTTTTGTGATGCCATATATGGTGAGGAGGTTTGATATTCTTCTGGATGTGTTGATTGATACTTTTTCTATCTCTACTACTATCGGTGAATCTATTGTGGCTAAGAGAGTTTATAGAAATTATCCCGTTTCCTTTACCCCATAGAGTCACTCATGACTTCTATCAACATGCCATAAGCTTGCCCATAGTGTATTTTCACTTTCACATTGTATTTCTCAAGGAATCAAGAGGACTTTTATTTGGTTGTAATTTCGGTTTCGGGTAAGGGAGGGAATATTTAGGAATCATTTTAGTGACTACATCTCCCTAATGCACATGTCATTATTTTGCCAACAACTTTCTCCTTAGCTTTTCTTTCCTCTTAGTACACACTTCATGAATCTTTTCCCTTTTTTTGCTTCATCTTTGCCCATTATTCATTTTTTTTCTCTTTTTTTTTAAATACATGCCTTTACACTAGCCACCATCACTCGATTTTAAGGTCCGAGTGAGGTACACATTATTTTTGGTAGGACCAGGGCCAATGTTTAGAGGATATTTCTGAAATAGCCACCCTCAATTTAGTTGGGGTGCACAATGTCACTAAGGACCAGGGCCAAAACAGAGTTTCACTTATTATTTTCTTTTACACACAATTTAGCATTTCACCCTTTCTCATAACAACCAACATTTTCAACCCTTCTTCTTCACACAGTGCATTAAGGATTTCATTGGGATCAAAAGACTTTGGTATCAAGTAAATGGGTTTCGGATTATCGTGTGGCTTATCAACAAACAAGGCTAAAGGCTCAATGGGGCTTCACTAGGGGTAATTTCAATGGTAGGCATACAATTGGAGTCAAGAATTTGCTTTTTTCAAAGAAACGCCTCAATCACATTCCCTAAGTCATACAAGCTACTTATTCAACACACACAAGGCTATTCTAGATATAAATTGAAGCTAGAACTAACAACAACTCACCACACATGGCATCACAACACACATATGGATTTATGAAATATCATTCTCATACAACTTGCATTACGGTACTACTACACAATTAAGCCTATTTATTTTTCTTTTGAGTCAAAACTAAGAACACATGCTTGGTTCAAGGTTATCAATCTTTTACATCTTTCCAATTATGACTTCCCATGACGTTTGGCTAACTTTTTTGAACATAGTATCAAAAGGCCAAGGTTGGTTTCTCAATCCTACTCCTCTATGTGACTAATTTTCCCTTACGACTGTCGTCATCCATCCATCATCGGGAACTGTCACTCCTACGACGACTCTAAGACTCAATAAAGCAATAAAACTTGTCCTAGTCGGTTCAAAGGGACTATCCTTAGTAAAAGTACCGAAAACAAACTCTGAGGAACCCAAAAAAAAAATTTAAGCATATACTAAAAACTAACTTAACTAACTAGACTCGATAAAGGAATAAACTATGTAAAATGAAGTTCAACTTCTACCCCACACTTAAAAGAAAGCATTGTCCTCAGTGTGCAAAGTAAAACAAAGTGAAAAGGTAAAAGAGAACTCCATTTCGGCCTCTAGGTCACGTGCTGCCAATCAATGGCCCGCATCAGAATCAACCATCTCTGCGGCGAGTATCATCCGATGCATCCTCATCTGAGCTATCCTCCTCAGCAGCAGTGGTATCATCATCATCAATGGGTTCCTAGAAAGCCGGGCCCATCCGACACAAGTACATCGCGCTATCCGTTAAAGGGTAACACTCCGCTAGTGTCACTATTTCATCCTTAGTCATCGGATGACCACCTATCTGCAGTTGTAGCTGAGCCATTCCAAACATACGCCCCATCCAACTATCATCACGAGCTTGCCTATCAATAACAGTCAATATGGGCCCTTGCCATGGATCATGCACTTTAGTTCTTGTGACATCAACCAAGTGGCATACTAGGTGAGGGGCATGGGGTGGTGGGAACATATCACGAACTTCCTCCTCAATTTGTAAAGCCCAGAGGTACATATTAATGATGCTCCTATAACAGAAATGCCATCTCTTATTTGTCCTAAACTTAAGCATGCTTTGCTTCAAAATAGCCCCAACATTCATCGACAAACCCTTCATCAAACGGTATACTAGCACCAGTCTCTCCCTAGTGACATTAGTCGTATGCTTACACGGCAATAAGGTGCTACACACAATTTTTAACCAAATGCGAACCTCCAAATTAAAGTGACCATAGTGAAGAGTCAAATGACGTCCCGTGTCTCTAACCCTATCCCACCGCGCAACAGAATTCACCCCACACAAAGTATGCCTAATATCAAGATAATGGAGTCTTTCAATCATTGCCAGAAATTCAGAATTGCCACAATTTGGTGTACCCAAAAATTCATTCAGTGCTTCGAAAGTAAATCTCACCCGACTATCCCTAATTAACCCTCGGTTCAACTTAACATGATGAGTATTCCAATTCACATAAAATTCACGGACTAAGCTTAAATTGCACTCACCTTGATCCACGAAGACATATTGGAGTCCCAAAGCATGGATTTGGGTGTGAATGTGAGGAAATTCTTGTCGCAATCTCCCCTCATCAACATACTCATCACCTAAGTACATGGATTCTTGTTGACATTCATACCAATCCTCTCCATAGTGCATTATATCTTGCTTGCCAAATTTTTGAGGTGGCAAATTAGTGGTTTCCTGACTAGAACTTCCGACAGCCGCTCCTTTCCTACTCCTCTTGGTACCCGAACCAGTAGCAACATTCTTACCCTTAGGGGCCATTGTTACACTGAATAATGCAAGAAAAAAAAGAAAAACAAATTGGGGAAGAAGACAGGTGGGGATCGGGTGGGCATTCGGGTGGGTTGGGTTGGTGGGTTTTGAAATTTTGATGGATTTTAGTGTGTGTTAGTGGGTGAAAGTGGAGGAAAAGGTAATGGAAGAAGGTTTTGGTAAGGCTTAATGGAAGAATTTGGGTTTTTGGAGAAGAATGTGGGTGAAAAAGAAGAAAAAAAAATTGGAATTTAGAGAGAATTTTGAGGAGAGGAACGGTTTAGAGAGAGAAAGAATTTGGGGAAGTAGGGGTGTATTTGGGTAGGTGGAGTAGTTAAAAGGTGGATTTGAAGTGGGTCCCATGAATTTCCCACAAAATTCACAAAAAAAAAGGGCCTGGCGCGAGGCGCCCTGTCTGCGCCTAAAGGTGTGGCACGGCGTGCTGCCAGTCCTCTCGAAATAGGTTGCAATTCCCTATGCCTTGGCGTGGCGTGATGCGCCTGATTTGCGCCTTCTATCGGAGTTTTTCTGGGGCCTGGCACGATGGTGGTGCGTTGCGCTACCAGTGCGCCAAAATGAGGCCCCAGTACTTCATCATTTGGCGTGGCGCTCCCAACTTGCGCTCGTACTCATTTTTCAGTGTATTTCTTTAATTTTCGGGTGGTTTCTCCCCCCATGACATGCGCATCAACCAAACAATGTGACATAATAATGGTGGGTTGCCTCCTACCCAGCGCCTTAGCTTTGGTCGTGGAACGACTCATCTTTTTCGTATTTATTTATTATTTATTTTTTTATAACTGCTAAAGTCCTATCCAAATAATAAACTAAAAAATAAAACTGTACACCTAGAAATTTGAAACTAAGCTAAAATTTCAAAATTAAACCAAACTACTACCTATTACATATTAGTCACGGGTTGCCTCCCATGTAGCGGTTGATTTAACGTCGCGGCATGACTCAGCTTGGATCATTCATGATTTAGCTCAAGAGCCTCCCGATCACGATCCGAATCCATACCAAATTAGTGTTTCACCCTTTCCTATTTACCAAGAACGTAGGGCCAGTTTCACCTTTAAGTTCAACAGCCCTATGTTGTGTCATTCTTACCACTTCGAAAGGACCACTCCATTTATACTTTAGTTTTTTGGGGAATACCCTCAATCTAGAGTTAAAGAGTAGTGCATTTTCCCATAGAGTGAAAGTACAAGTAACTATGTGCTTGTCATGCCACCTTTTAGTCTTTTCTTTGTAAAGCTTGGTATTCTCAACGCGTGGATTCTAAACTCCTCAAATTCATGCGATTAATTCACTCTCTTTCTACCGGCCAACTCAGGGTCCAAGTTTAACCTCTTAATCGCCCAATAAGCTTGGTGTTCTAATTTCGATGAATGATGCAATGTTTTACCAAATACTATGTGATAGGGAGAAGTCCCTATGGGTGTCTTATACGTAGTCCTATTGCCCACAACACATCATCTCAACTTCTCAGACTAATCTTTCCTCTGCGCATTCACCGTTTTCTGCAAAATTTGCTTCACTTCTCTATTTGAAACCTCCACTTGGCCACTTGTTTGAGGATGGTAAGATGTAGCAACCTTATCACGAATACCATACTTGTCAAGAAGATTTTTAACTAGATGGTTAATGAAATGCTTACCTCCATCACTTATGATTGCCCTTGGAGTGCCAAAGCGAGTGAAGATGTGCTTCTTGATGAACTTTATCACCACCCTTGAATCATTCAAAGGAAGAGCGACAGCCTCAACCCATTTACTTACATAATCCACAGCCACAAGAATGTATTGGTTTCCACTAGATGACGGGAAGGGACCCATGAAGTCAATACCACACACAAAAAAAATTTCCACCTCCAAAATGTTACTTAGCGGCATCTCATGTCTTCTTGAAATAGTACCCAACCTTTGGCATTTATCACAACCCTTCACAAAAGTAATAGAATCTTTAAATAATTAGGGCCAAGAGAAACCAGATTGTAGTACCTTTTGCGCCATGCGTTGTCCTCCATGGTGTCCACCATATGGGATAGCATGACAACTTTCAAGCACTTTTTGAACCCCATATTCCAGAATGCATCTTCTCACCACCCGATCCACATCTTGCTTGAACAAGAACGGTTCATCCCAGATATAAAACTTAGAATCATGATTGAACTTTTTCTTTTGTTGGGTGGTTGCACCCGGAGGGTAGTCTCCACTTACTATCAGATTTACAGTGTCCGCATACCAAGGCACTTGAGAGATATCTAATGCCATCAATTATTCATCCGAAAACTCTTCCCGGATTTGCTCACCCTCATTTACATGGGAAAAATCCTCCAACCTCGACAAATAATCATCTATTTGATTCTCAGTACCTTTCCTATCTTTAATCTCAAGTTCAAATTCTTGGAGAAGCAATATACATCGAATCACCTTGGCTTAGCATCATTCTTATTGAATAGGTACCTAATAGCTGCATGGTCAGTAAAAACAATAACTTTAGTACCTACCAAATACGATCTAAACTTGTCAAAGGTGAACACTAGAGATAGCATCTCCTTCTCAGTCACTGTGTAATTAGCTTGTGTAGAGTCCAGGATCTTGCTTGTATAATAGATCGAGTGGAACACCTTTCCTTTTCTTTGTCCCAACACTGCACCCACTGCTACGTCGCTTGCATCACACATGAGTTCAAATGGTAATTCCCAATTAGGAGTAATTAAGATGGGAGCCTCAATTAAGTTCCTCTTCAACATCTCAAAAGCTTTCAAGCACATATCATGAAAGTCAAACTTCACCTTCTTCTCCAAAAGACTGGACATTGGTCTTGCAATCTTGGAAAAATCCTTGATGAATCACCGGTAAAAACCTGCATGACCAAGAAAACTATGCACCCCTTTGACAGAAATGAGAGGGGGCAATTTCTCAATAACTTCTACATTTGCTTTATCAACCTCTAAACCAGACTTTGATACCTTGTGACCCAACACTATCCCCTCTCTAACAAAAAAATGACACTTCTCCCAATTTAGCACTAAGTTAGTGTCCTCACATCTAGCAAGTACTTTATCAAGATTCCGGAGACATACCTCAAAAGACTTCCCAAAGATGGAGAAATCATCCATGAACACCTCTACAAAGTCTTCCAACATATCATGAAAAATGGCCATCATACACCTTTGAAAAGTCGCTAGTGCATTGCAAAGTCCGAATGACATGCGTTTGAAAGCATAAGTACCATAAGGAGAAGTAAACGTGGTCTTTTCCTAATCCTCGGGGGTAATTAAGATCTGGTTGTATCCAAAATATCCATCTAAGAAACAATAGTAATCCTGCCCTGCTAGTCGGTCAAGCATCTGATCAATGAAGGGAATCAGGTAGTGATCTTTACGGGTGGAATCATTAAGTTTCCGATAATCCGTACAAATTCTACAACCGGTCACTTTTCTAGTAGGAATCAACTCATTCTTTTCGTTCCTTACCACTGTCATACCTCCCTACTTGGGAACACACTGCACCAGACTTACCCACTTACTATCAGAAAACGGGTACACAATTCCAGCATCTAGCCACTTTATTACCTCATTTCTCACCACTTCTTTTAGCACATGATTTATCCTACGTTGATGTTGTGCACTTTGTTTGTGATCATCTTCCATGTAGATTCTGTGCATACATAACGCCGGACTAATCCCATGAATATCAACCATCTGCTATCCAATCGCTTTTCTTCTCCGCTTTAGGATCCTCAATGCCGCATCAACCTGTAGTTCAGACAACTCTGCAGAAAGTATAACAGACAAAGTTTAATTAGCCCCCAAAAATGCATACCTTAGGTGAGCAGGAAGAGTTTTTAACTCCAGCTTGGGAGATTTTTCTATTGATGGCTTTGGTGGAGGCCCTAATTCACGATCTAATGGCTCCACTCTACAATTAGGAGTCTCCACAAGTGTCAGATTCAAACATGTTTCTATCTCTTGATCCTCAGTATCTTCCTCCACCTCATGACCTACTAGCACTCTTTCTAAGGGATCTTCGGGCACAACTAACTGCGATTCTACTATGTGATCAACCACCGTAATAGCAGACAATTCTTCATAGATAGAAGACAATTCTAAAGCATGGTAAACATCAAATACCTCAACCTTATCATGTGCCTTCATAGTTAGTTGCCCAGATGGTACATCAATCAATTCCCTATTTATGGCCAAGAACGGACGTCCTAAAAGGAATGGGACTTCAGAATCAGGTTCAAAGTCTAAGACCACAAAATCCAACGAAAAAATTAATGGACCTACTTGGACTAACACATCCTCTACGACCCCCTCTAGCCTAGCAATGGATCTATCAGCGAGTTGGAGAATGAGGGTGGTTCGTTTTGGACTACTGTCGACCCAGGGGTACCCCCTAGACGTAACATGGCGTACTTGACCCCGAAGGGGTCTCATACAAGCCCTTAGCATAATCAAAACATAACATACTAGAAAGTACGGTAAAATTTTAAACTTCTTTAAAACCTTACAATCAAAAACATTTTCATAAAGAAAGCATAAGTCTTTACTACAACTTTGTCTCAAACCATCTAATAAACTCTTGAATTTAAGTCTTGGGACATAGCCCATATAAAAGTCTAAAACATAAATAAATGACATAAAGGAAACATAATGGGTTTGTCCTCGAAGCTATGAGGACTCACCAATCCTTCAACTCTTCTTGAACCTTAGGAACCTAGCCTTAAAGCAATTCAAACTCCAGAACCCTACATTTGATAAGAATTTAGGCAATATGTGTTAGTACAAAATGTAACAAGTATGATAGCTAGCGCAACATCATAAAAGCATCTCAAATGGTTAGTCAACATAAGACAAAAGCATAAGAAATAATAACATAGTCGTAGCATAATCTCCAACATAAGCATCATATAATCATAAGTCATCATAAGACATAGTTAATGAGCAAAGGAGATAAATCATAATCATAATAAGCCAAGTCTTCAACATAAGCATCATATAAGCATAATTGACTCTTAGTCATCTCTACCATAATAGAACCATTCTCAAGTAACCATAAGAGCATACAAGTGCAAAGCATGAATAACATCCCATAATACCACCCAAGCCAAGTACCCCTTTTTGGTCATCTTAATCACAGTCTACATACTTGGTCAAGTCTTAGGCTTTCATATCATATGAGTACTAAACTCTTAAGTAGCCTCAAAGCACACTTGTGAAATGCATGAAGGGCATCCCATAATACCATTCATACGAATCATAACCTTCAAATCACCATAAGAATAATTACCCTTCATTTGGTCTGATTATTTAACTAATCCATATAGACAAGGGAACTATCACCTTTAGTCAATCATATCATGTAAAGGAAGGAAACTATGGCACAATCCTATCTAGCATACATCATATATGTGAAACCGCTCATGAGTCACCTTAAGGCAAACTTGTGCCATGCATGGACAAGACTCCATAATCCTACCCATGCAAAGCTAGACACTTTACTCTTATCATTCATGTTCATCATCTCTTAACATCATAAAGACAAGACTAATCACCTCTTAGTCATGCATGTATTGGAGAGTTATCTAGAACTACCATTCAAACTAATCATGCTCATGCTCATAAATGCAAAGGGGAGTCACCACAAAGAATAAGTGTTTAGTTCATCATGAAGGACAAGGGAAGTCACCTCAAGCCACACATATCATGGAATTATAAAGACAAGGGTATTCACCTCTAGTCATACAATCAATGAATCATAGGTATTCGCCTCCATGTTCATTATTAGAGGAATATAGGTAGTAGCCTCCATATTCATTTTAAGGTGATATAGGTATTCTCCTACATATCAATTTTGATGTTTAATGTAGGTATTCGCCTTCACATCAACACATAAGGATCATAGGTAATCGCCTCCATGACCAACTTAAAGGCTAACGGGTAATCACCTCTTACCGTGGGAGTCAAACATATATAAAAGGGTAATTACCTCACACTCCCCACATCATGACATGGGTAATCACCTCAGGTTTAACTTTAGGAATAAGGGAACTCACCCCACATTCTTATCATGCAAAGGTCATTTAGGGAAATCACCACAAGCCTCATCACATTTCATAGTCCTAGGACTTAGATTCATTTTAGGTGAGAAAACATTTCAACCTAGAATCATTGTATGTGAGAGAACCTTTCATGTCATATCTTATTCATGCATAAAACCATATCTAGAATTCTACATTAGACATTTGTATCATCATGACTTCAGTGAATCTATCACTCACATATTCAATCCTTTATTAGGTAGATTAGGTAGGTAAATATCCTCCACCAAAACTCTATCTATCATGCTTATATTCACATTTAGACTTTACTCTTAAAGCCTTAGCATCAATAGTTAATCATATTGGCTTCACTCTAAAGCCTTAACTATTATGATCACAACCCTTTCCCTCAAACTTTCTTTATTAAGTGAATTATTATACCTAGATTTCAAGGTATTTCAATCACATCTTTCATTACTAGGTGATTCTAGTCACAATTGGTCATAAAGATTCAAATTCAACTTTACAAGTCAAGATCCTTCATATTGAATAAAGTCTAGTTCAATTCATGATTATATGATGTTAAATTTGATCAATTACTACACATGACATTGATTTAAGAAGATCACTCATGAACTTTCAATTTCACTTCTAATGGCATAAACCCACAAAATATGAAAATATCATGTAAAGTACGGTTAACCATAGAAATCACATAAATTCATCATAATATCATAATTCAATGTCAATACAATAATAATTAGGCATTATCCACTAGATTGGAATCATACCCAAGCACTACCCACAATGTAAGAAGAACCCTAGCTAAAATTGGGTTTCTGATTTCACAATTGGGGGGTTTCTAGGGGGCTCTATAGGTGGAAGAATCCATAGATGAATAAGCTAAACATACGTTAATTCAAATCCCTACTGAGCTTGCTTAAATGGAGAATTTCGACCTAGCTCCTTCTCCTCTTCTCCTTCTTCTACTTCTTGGGTTTTCTTGAGAGATATTTGAGAGAATAGTGATTTGGGGTTTTGAATTAACGTATGTTTAGGGCTATGGGTGATGAGTCCACAAATTGGACTCATTTAGGGCTATATTTTAATAGAAATTATGTCCTCAAATTCTTATTTTATCTCAATATTTGATCAAAACCCTTAAGTTTCAGGTATTTGAAGTTTAAAGGAAAGCATGGACACTACGGCGCAAAAAGGAACGAAAAGGCTGAAAAGAACAAAGAAATAAACGCATGAGGATCACCGAGTCCACTTGGCGAGTCGCCGAAGGGTCTTACTTTGCCTTTTGTTCTAGTGTGTTAAGCCTTGAAGGAAAGGATCAAGTCAGTTGAAAAAGGGAGCAGTCGACACATCGTCGAGAAGTTTTGTGAAGCAGTACTATGTCGCCCAATGACCCAGAGCATGATGATGCTGAAGGATGGTGCAAGACGGCGATGAACTACTCCAAAAGGTGAATCACCGAGTTGATCGGCAATTCCGACTAACAACACTGAATGATCCGCTACAACACAAATCAGTGAAAACTATAAATACTAGTTAGAGTTGTAGTTTTAAGAGAGGAACAATTATTATAATTTTCACTTAGAGTCGAACGATTGTGATAATTTTCATATAGAATAGTACTTTTTGAGGGTTTTGAAGACTTGAAGAAAAATAGGGTTTCATCTCCAAGGATTTGGACTTGGGTCTCTTGGATTCTTCATTCTTGGCCTGTAACAAGACTTAAATCTTCATACCCATTTGAATGCAAGCTCATTTAGGTATAAATTTCTATCTCTTGATATGTGGCTAAAAACCCCAATTCTTGGGGTGTGATTTAGCGAATATGGGTTAGATTTGTTGTTGGGTTTTGCTTGCTGATAGTTTATTCGTAGTTTAAATTTGATTTCGTTTAGTGGTTGTGGATGAATTTAATGAATTTGTAGTTGCAAATACAAGTTTATTTATTTGTTTTCGGCTTGTGAGAGAGAGGTCATAAAACTAAGACCACTAGATTGATGGCCAGTGTGAGTGGGTCGACATGAGGTTCAGCTTGAAAGAGTGAAACCTAGTCCCATGTCCACACACTCAGCTCAATAGAGTGATTGGTTTAAGGCGTAGATTGGTCTTCATGCGGAAAGTGGGTGTCCGAGAGGAACGCATTTGAAACGGGGTAAGTTGCTCGAGAGAGAGTTTATCCCCCTTAAAGCTTAGCCTAGTCACAATTATTCTATGAATCTTCTATTGAAAGCATGTACCCAATAATTTAGCTTAACCCGTATTCCCGTCACATCCTAAGGATCCCCTCTCATTTCATGGAAACCCTTGTTTATTTTGCTTTTTTTTATATTATTGTTTTTACTCACTAGTGACAAAACCCCCATTGTTAATCGACACTCTTATGTCCCCTTTTAATTTATAATGTTTTTAATCGTTAATGCCTTAAGCTACAACTAATTAGAACTAAATTTTATTTTTCTATTAATTCTCAAAACTACTCTCTTGGGAACGATCCGAACCCTTGGTTGGGTTACTAAACTATTGTACGATCGTAGTCACTTGCATCGGAAGTTGTGTCTTGATTACACAACCATCAAAATGGCGCCTCTTTCGGGGAGTGGTGTTAGTTGAGAATCTTTAGTTAAGTTGAATTTTGTTCTTCTTAATTATAGTTGAACTTACTTATTTATTAGTTTTGGTTTTTGTGTTGCAGTTTTGAACAGAAAAATTAAGCATATCTATTAGAAACAGTGACACAATTGATCACCCTCCTTTGAGATTGATGATTTTTAGAGATAACATACTAAATTTCAAGCAATTGGAGGGTGAAGCCATTTATGAGTTGTGGCAAAGGTTTAATACCTATTGCAGCAAGAGTCAGAAGAGGGGCTGCCTTATGAAGATAAGGCAAACTCCACTACTGGAGTTTAAATGTTAACTTGTGTCATGCCACGACATTAAATAAAGCGCTTCTTGGGACGCAACCTAAGACCCTTTTTATTGATTTATTTTTGTTTTGGTAAATAATGGTATGTTGATTGTGCAGGTTAAAGTATGGAAAGTGTTTGAAAAGTGCAGGTTGACGAGTAAATGGTCCAGTTGGCGCATCACAGAGGAGGTCAACGAGCTGACCTAATCCGCCGTTTGACTCAAGACCTCTTCAAATTGGAGTCTGTAAAACTCGGCGAGCCCAGGAGAAGCTTGGCAAATGACCGACCTGATCTAGTCCGCCATTTGGCCCCCCATATTAACTTGAGGTCCTGTAAAACTCAGCAAGATAAGTGACCACTCGGCGGATCACCGAGTGTTTCGGTGAGCACGATTAACGTCGCCAACTAGGCCAGAACTGGATGGTTTTAAGGTAAAAGGTTCAAAAGTTTCAAACTCTTTCACTTTCCCTCACTTTTTATCTTCCCAAACTCAAACCCGCACTCTAGT
Source organism: Solanum acaule (assembly GCA_036250505.1). NCBI lineage: Eukaryota > Viridiplantae > Streptophyta > Magnoliopsida > Solanales > Solanaceae > Solanum > Solanum acaule. The sequence continues at coordinate 35,983 of JAJOOR010019114.1, forward strand.
TTATATATTTTTGCACTTTTAGAGTATTTTAGTCATTGATTTGTGCTCAAATTTAGATTACATTGCCGCCTAGCATACAAAAGTATTTTAATCGGCATCTAAAGTTGGTTTTCCAAACCCCGAATTTACTTTTAGCAATTTTGTACTCATTTGAATGATCTTATCTTAGTGATGTGTGCTGGGCTTCTCTGATCTTAATTGTTTTTGCTTATGCCTGTGAAAATCTTGCATGTAGTATTTATATTGTTAAAATGCCGTATTTTTGTTCCTTAAAATCGGTTAAATCTTATGGGGTTGTGCTCGCATGTTGTTGAGTATAGTAAGGAGAAGTCTAAGTATCTCGAGATATGGTAAAGACCAATATTGTCATGCCACCCCGAAAAAGAGCACGAGATATCACAATAAATAAAGGGGGGTCAAATCCTCCCAAGAAGGGAAGACAAGAACCTCTACCTGGAAATAATGGCAAGGGCAAGAGCCCCATTTCTGACAGGGAGACTATTCCCCGAGGCCCCTATATTCTTTCATGGGCCCGAGGATTCTATGCAGTTGTGCAGGCCTTTTTGGCGGATACACCTTTGGCAGCTCCTAGTGGGTCTGGTACTACTGTATCATCTGAGGCGACCACGGGTACTGAGGACCGAGACCAGACTGATGCACTGGACACAGATGGAGCAATTGAGTAGACAAGATCCCCTCTTTTCCTCCCTCTCTGTCTTACTTTATTTTAAATTTTGGATAAAATTGTTTGCATTTGAGGACAAACTCTTTTATGTGTGGTGGGGTGAGGCTCACCTTTCTTGTGCTTTCTTTTGTGATTGATGGTTTGTTTATATATTTGGGCTTTGTGCTTAAATTGTGTTAAATACTGCTTTATGTGGATTTTTCAACTTGTGGCTCCTTTTATTTTAAATTGCAAAATGATTTTTTTGACCCGTCCAAAATTTTTTGCCACCTCTCGTGTGTTGGATGTGGCTGTTCTTTTGCAAAATTTAAGTCTCGGTTCCGATCAATACCGATGACTTGAATAATGCTCTCAATCGAACGAACATGAATGTGCGGCTACGACGGGGCCAAATAAAGTTGGATAGACAATATGTGAACTCTTTGCATCTCGTTATGACAGGCCTAGTATCGAATTGAGTCTTTTGTGATGATCATTGCACACTAGCAAAAGTGTGGAGTCTTGTTTGACTGTAGTGTCAATGCCTAGTGTGATGAGTTTACTTTGAACCATGCATGATAGATCCTAGAATTTGCCCCGTTGGTCTGATCAACTAAGTGATGCTATCTCTTGATATGATCTGAGGCAACTTCTAAGAATATGAGCCAATTTGACATTTACCTCTTTTGTGACCTACCTTGTGAGTGTGTGAACCGCTTTTGAACACCCATTAAGCTTTACCTCTCTTTGGAAGAAACTTGATGAAATCATAACCTTTCTTTATCCATTACCCATAATCCTCATGAAGTTGTGGTTAATTGAATAGACAACTTAGGCCAAAATCCTAAGTTGGGGGTGTGGTGAAAAGAAAATGCAAGTCAAGAAGTGAAAGGAAAGTCTCCTCTTACCCATGGTTTTGAGAAAAATGGAACCCCTCCAAAAAATAAAAAATAAAAAAATAAAAAAAAAGAAAGAAAAAGAAAATGAATGAAAAAGAAAGTTGTGCAATAAAGTACAAAATAAGTGGGGTTTCCAAACAATCCATGGAAAGTGAATAATAGGATGACTTATGAGCACTAGAGAGAATGATGAAAGAAAAGGAAAGGAAGAGTTGTGAGCACAACATTTCATGAGGATGAAAGTCACTGAGCCTAAATGACCATACATTTGCGCTCAGCCCTATTACAAGACTTGAAAAGACCTTTTTGATCTTGAGTGACCTGAAACAAATGTTGATTGGAATATACAGGCAAACCTATGGATGAAGTTATGCATTATGTTCTTCTTTGTGAGTGTGAGCGGTGCATGTGATTCCGAAGCTTTAAACTGCGAACCATTGTGTGAATATGGAATCATTCCTTGTGTTAGGGCATTTGAACACTTTCGTTGAGCTTGAACTTGCATTTGAAGCAAGTATTATGAGCATGAGGTTCTTTGATATTGGTGAGTCACAACTTGAATCTTTGAGTGCACAATTGATCTTTGCATAAGTAAATTGAGTCTTGTTGTGTGCATTTATGATTGAGTCTTGTGTAGCACTATTCGAGACACCCTTTTGAATGGCTGAACTTGAGTTTTCTTGAGGACAAGCAAAAGTTTAAATTGGGGATGTTGATGAGTCCACAAATTGAACTCATTTAGGGCTATATTTTAATAGAAATTGTGTCCTCAAATGCTTATTTTATCTCAATATCTGATGAAAACTCTTAACTTTCAGGTATTTGAAGTTTGAAGGAAAGCATGGACACTACGTCGCAAAAAGGAACGAAAAGGCTGAAAAGAACGAAGAAATGAAGGCCTGAGGATCGCCGAGTCCACTTGGCGGGTCACCGAAGGGTCTTACTTCTCCTTTTGTTCTAGTGTGCTGAGCCCTGAGGGAAAGGATCAAGTCGGCGGAAAAAGGGAGCAGTTGGCACATCGCCAAGAAGTTCTGCGAAGCAATACAATGTTGCCCAGTGACCCAGAGTAGGATGATGCTGAAGGATGGTGCAAGATGGCGATGAACTACACCAAAAGGTGAATTACTAGTTGATCGGCTATTCCGATTAACGACGCCGAATGATCCGTTGCAGCACAATTCAGTGAAAACTATAAATACTAGTTAGAGTTGTAGTTTTAAGAGGGGAACAATTATTATAATTTTCACTTAGAGTCGAACCATTGTGATAATTTTCATATAGAATAGTACTTTTTGAGGGTTTTGAAGACTTGAGGAAAAAAAGAGGGTTTCATCTCCAAGGATTTGGACTTGGATCTCTTGGATTCTTCATTCTTAGCCTGCAACAAGACGTAAATCTTCATACCCATTTGAATGCAAGCTCATTAGGTATAAATATCTATCTCTTGATGTGTGGCTAAAATCTCCAATTCTTGGGGTGTGATTTAGCGAATATGGGTTAGATTTGTTGTTGGGTCTTGCTTACTGATAGTTTAAATGTGATTTCGTTTAGTGGTTGTGGATGAATTTAATGAATTTGTAGTTGCAAATACAAATTTATTTATTTGTTTTTGGCTTGCTCGAGAAAGAGGTCGTAAAACTAAGACCACTAGATTGATGGCCAGTATGAGTGGGTCGACATAAGGTTCAACTCGAGAGAGTGAACCCTAGTCCGATGTCCACACACTCAGCTTGAGAGAGTGAGTGCGTTATGGCGTAAGCTTGTCTTCATGTGGCTAGTGGGTGTCCGAGAGGAACACATTTGAAACGGGGTAAGTTGCTCGAGAGAGAGCTTATCCCCCCCCTCGACTCGGCAATAAGAGTCGGTTATGGAATAGCCTTTTAGTCGGCTTTCTCGTTCTTAAGGACTTTCTGGCCTTATAGGTCAGCCTAGTCACAATTACTTTATGAATCTTCTATTGAAAGCACATACCCAATAATCTAGCTTAACCTGTATTCCCATCACATCCCAAGGATCCCCTCTCATTGTCTAGAAACCCTTGTTATTTTGCTTGTTTTTTTATTTTGTTGTTTTTACTCACTAGTGACAAAACCCCCATTGTTAATTGACACTCTTGTGACACCCTTTAATTTACAATATTTTTAATCGTTAATGTCTTAGCTACGACAAATTAGAACCAAATTTTATTTTTCTATTAATTCTCAAAACCACTCTCTTGCGAACGATCCCAACCCTTGGTTGGGTTACTAAACTATTGTACGATCGTAGACACTTACATCGAAAGTTGTGTCTTGATTACGCAAACATCAAGGGGCCATACCCATGTTCACGAGCTGTCAAGGGCACCACGGCCTGTGGTGGTGCCCATGGTCCCTTCACTAGTGGCTCCCCTCAACTTGCCAAACTCCTTCAAAACTAAGGCATGACCACGAGTCTTCCCACGAGCCGTGGTCATGACCACTGGCCGTGAAGGGGCTCGTGGTCCCTAGGCAGTAACTAGACTTTCGAACCTTACTTCCCATGAAACTAAGGGGTCTTCACGAACCCCTTCAGGGACCGTGGTCAAGACCACTGGTCGTGAACCCTAGGTAGTGCATGGCCAAGGTTGGGCAGCCTTGGCCTTTGGCGTAGGCTTTGCCCCCTTGCCATGGCACTTGCCCTTGCCTTCCTCACCCATACCTTAGGTGGTCTTCTAAACGACGGGACCTAACACGTACCTTGACATTCAACCACTAAACCCCATCATTCTAACCATGTGAAATCTCATCTACGACTCTAATCCACATACATCAAACTATAGAACCCTAGCTTAAGGCTCTAGTTTAGTCTACTAATTTCTGGGGCTTTACAATATCTCCTCCTTGGGAAAATTCATCCTCGAATGGCGATTCTAAACACTTCTTAAAGGAAACAACTCTAGACTAGCAGCCCATCATGCATGCAATACATCTAAATGCACACAACCAAGGAGGAAAACTTCAACTTCAAGCTAAACATACTCAATGCAACACAAGGGATTAGGAACTACATCTAACAACCCAAAGTGCATGAAATTCTATGTCTATTCATTTTCAAGGAGGAACTAACATCTCCTAGTTAAAACATACTTAACACACATTCGTGGAGCCTAAATGCAATCTACTCACAAAAGTCATTTATTCAAGGAGGAATCTTTCACTCCAAAACTAAGGCATGCTCATATTGTAACATCCCGTATTCGAAACAGACAAAAATGCTGATTTTGAGAAGTTGCAGGTGCAACTTACGGTCACCATCCATGGACCGTAGGTCAGACCACGGCCCGTGCTGGTGGTCCGTGGTTCACCACTGCAACCCCTCCCCAAACCAGCTCAGAAAATTGGCTAAGTCTCGACTCACGGACAGACCCACGGTCCGTGGTCTATGTCCGTGGATCAAGACTTCCCTTACCAGCCTCTGACACAAACTACGGTCGACGAGCACGGACCTTCATTCGATCCACGGTCCGTAGGTCTGACCGTAGATGAGGGTTAGCAACTAGTTAGATGAAAATTATTGATGGGTCAACTTCAGATGGTCATAACTTTTAGCACAAAATGAATTAGGTGTCCCATGACCTATGGTTAGATAGATAATTGAATTATCTTTCCAACGCCACCGAGTTTGCTAACTTCCGACCTCCGAGTAAAAAGTTATGCTCATTTTAGTGAAGCCCTGTCGAGCAGACTCGACTTACGGACCCAATCGACGGACCGTCAGTCCAGTCCGTCAGTCACTCCGACAGCAGCTAATTCAAGGGTCCTTTGGTCTTTTCCTATTTCGTTTAACCCCTAAGATACGTCATTTAAATCCTAATTCATGAGATTTTAATCAGTTTAAGCCTAGAAACATAACTAGAACTTACCTTAGTCAAATTCATTAATCAAAACTTAGAAAATTAGAAGCAAGAAGGGAGAAAAAGGTCAAGAACCCTAGTTCAAGAACGCATCAAGTTTCCTTCAGTTCCAGCCCCGAAATCGAAAGATTTCTCCGTGGAATTC
>JAJOOR010019115.1:0-46013 GCA_036250505.1 Solanum acaule
ATTTGATAAAATTAGTCACTCTTAAAATTAAATTAATATAAATTAGTAAATCATTAATTAACTAAGCTTTCCAATTTTAATAAATGCACGAAAAATATCTATTGCGACAAAAGGAATTATATTTGAACAAAAATAAATCTGATTCTTAAGAACGACACTTATTTAAAAATGAGAAAGTAAGTAGTAATATAATATATTTAATTTTGTAAGAAATAACATTTATGAAATAAATTTATCAAGTCAAATAAATAATTAATTTTTTTTTGTATTCCTATAAAAATTTCATAACATATATATTTTTTTATTATTATTATTATTAGATGTGGAGAGCCAAAATTGGGTGTCAACAGTTTCAATGGACTAAAGCTTTCAGGAATTGAAAACTAGGTTGACTACTGCCCCAGTATTGACCTTACTAGAAGGTACGCAAGGCTTTGTTGTATATTGTGATGCGTCTAGAGTTGATTTGGGTTGTGTGTTAATGCAGAATGGTAAAGTTATAGATTATGCCTCCAGACAACTGAAAGTTCACGAGAGAAATTACCCATCCCATGATCTAGAGTTGGCTGCCGTAGTATTTGGTTTGAAAATATGGTGTCATTATCTTTATGGTGTTCATGTGGATGTGATCACTGATAACAAGAGTCTTCAGTATGTGTTTAGTCAGAAAGAGCTTAATCTCAGACAGAAGAGGTGGTTAGAGTTACTCAAGTATTGTGACATGAGTATTCTCTGTCACCTATGTAAGGCTAATGTTGTTGCTAATGCATTGAGCATGTTGTCTATGGGTAGTACCGCCCATGTTTAGGAAGAAAAGAGAGAGTTAGCGAAAGATGTGCACAGACTTGCACAATTAGGAGTTCGACTAATGGATTCCACAAAATGAGGAGTAGTGGTGATGAATGGGGCTGAATCATCATTAGTGTCTGAAGTTAAAGAGAAACAAGACCAAGATCCTAGTTTGCTTGAATTGAAGGCAAATGTTCATAAGCAAAAAGTAATGGCTTTTGAACAAGGGGGATATGGCATATTGAGGTACCAAGGTAGGTTGTGTGTACCGAGGGTGGATGAACTCTAAGAGAAAATCATGGAGGAAGCTCATAGCTCCAGATATTCCATTCATCCGGGTTCCACAAAGATGTATCGTGACTTGAGAAAAGTATATTGGTGGAATAGTATGAAGAAAGGTATTGCTGAGTTCATTGTGAAATGCCCAAATTGTCAACAAATTAAAGTAGAGCACCAAAGGCCCGGTGGTATGGCTCAAAATATATAACTTCCGGAATGGAAGTGGGATATAATCAATATGGATTTCATCACAGGTTTGCCAGGGTCTCGCAGGTAACATGATTCTATTTGGGTGATTGTGGATCGAATGACCAAATCAACCCACTTTTTGCCGATAAAGACTACCCATTCAACAAAGGATTATGCCAAGTTATACATTCAAGAGGTAGTAAGAATTCATGGGGTTCCAGTTTCTATTATTTCATATAGAGGTGCACAATTTACTGCACAGTTTTGGAAGTCATTCCATAATGGTTTGGGTTCAAAGGTCAACTTGAGTACTGTTTTTCATCCTCAGACAGATGGTCAAGTGGAGCGCACTATTCAGACCTTAGAAGATACGTTGAGGTCTTGTGTGATTTATTTCAATGGTAATTGGAATGATCACCTACCTCTCATTGAGTTTGCTTATAACAATAGTTACCACTCTAGCATCCAAATGGCTCTGTATGAGGCTCTTTATGGGAGAAGATGTTGATCTCCTATTGGATGATTTGAGGTTGGTGAAGCTGGGTTGATAGGACCAGACTTAGTTCATCAAGTTATGGAGAAAGTGAAAGTTATTCAAGAGAGGTTGAAAACAACGCAGAGTCGTCAGAAATCCTACATTGATGTTAGGAGAAAGGAGTTAGAGTTTGAAGTAGATAATTGGGTATACTTGAAAGTTTCACGCAAGAAGGGTGTTATGAGATTTGGTAAGAAGGGGAAGCTCAGCCCTCGGTATTTGGCCCTTATAGAATATCCAAGAGGATTGGTAATGTAGCTTATGAGTTGGAGCTACCGCAGGACTTAGCAGTGGTTCATCCGGTATTTCATATTTCCATGTTGAAGAAGTGCATGGGAGATCCTTCACTTATCATACCTACTGAAGATACTAGTATCAAGGATAACTTATCTTATGAGGAGATTCTTGTTCAGATTCTAGATCGCTAAGTTCGCAAGTTGAGAACAAAAGAGGTAGCATCAGCCAAAGTTCTGTGGAGAAACCAGTTTGTTGAGAAAGCTACTTGGAAAGCTGAGGAGGATATGAAGAAGAGATAACCACATCTCTTCGAATCCGGAGAAGCTCCAAATTAAGGAACTAATCCTTTTCTTGGCATTTATTTTAAGTTGGCATGTTGTATTTACATTTTTGCTTGTTGGGTGTTTGAGCTAGATGTTAGATGTTACACCTTTCATCTACTTAGAGTGATATCATTCAAGGATGAATGTTCACAAGGGGGAGATATTGTAACACCTCGCTAAGTGAAAGAGCTGTAATTAGAAAGAGTCATTTTTGGAAAGAATGAAAAATCTGGAAATTTGTCAAGTTATGTTAAGTTTGAGTTTTGGACCGAATTAAAATGACCATAACTCCTAGCTCAGGATGATTTAAGTGTTCTACAAAATACCTTAGGAAAGATCTTTGGATTATCTTTCCAACGCCGCTGAGTTTGCTCAATTTCGAGTTTGTATGATGGAGATATGCCCATTGGAAGTCGAGCTGTCTAGATAAAGAAAGTCAAAACCGGATTTTTAAGGGGTGTTTTGGTATTTTCAATACCCAATTGATTTAATTCATTTTTAGTGAATTAATTGGGGTCTAAACTGAATTGGTTCAGTTTACACAATTGAAAATTCATGCTAGGGTTTTAGAGAGAAGAACTCAAGAGGAGAAGAGAAGAGAACAGTCAAGATTCGTCATTTTCGTGAGCAATTGATTGTGGATTTCACCAAGCTAAGAATTTGATCCTACGAGGTATGTGAGTTCACATAGCGTTAGATTCGTTCACCCACGCACCAAACATGTTTAATTCAGTGTATTTTTGTCCTAAAAAGATTGAGAATTTGATGTTCTTGAGTTGTGTTATTAAATTGCTTTCGTTTCTTGAATTTGGGATGATAATGAGGAGTTCTTGAGAGTTTAATGTCAATTATTAGAGTTTCTTTGAGTTAGATTCTTGTGTATATGTTTTGGGAACCTGAATCTAAAGAGATATTGAAAAAAACATCGAAATTAATTGAATTAAGGTCAGAAAATGAGAGGAAAAGTTCGTCAGTTTTGCCACGAAGGCTGGGGCGGTGCACCAGAAATGGGTTCCAGTACTTTGGGGCTGGCGCGGCGCACCAGGAACACACCTGGGTCGTCTGCCAGAAAGAGTTTCTTGTTTTGAAGCATATGAGCTGAGTATATTGGGAGTAGTATTGAGCACCGATGTGAGGATGAATTCGTAACAACACAATGTCTCCATAAACGATGTAACCAAGATGGGTAGAAAGGGTCATACTTTGTAGATGATTCCTTAATGCTTTTTAGCATAGACTCGTGGATCCACTTAGTTGAGGCGTTTTATATCCCGGCAAGTTATAGGAGATTCTGGCAGTGCGAGACACTGTATCATCACATAGCTCATAGTGACGGTTGTCGGTTAGAGAAACTCTCGCAAAGTTATACTACTTAATTATATATGTAAATTGAGTTTTTTCTTACTGTTTTAAATGCTTCATATAAACTGCATCTTTAATGTTGTTTAATTCTACATTTGATTTGAGTATCCATGAGTTTGAGTAAAGTTGAGGTAAGTGTTTTTTTCAGATTCCAGTTCAAGTGTATGTATTGTTTAGAATTCCCCTCGCATGATCGTACATTCAATGTACTGGCGCTATTTGGCCTGTATCGTTGTTATGATGCAGATACAGGTAACCAAGATCAACATCAAGCGCCTCGTTGATCCAGTTGAGCACTTAGAGTCAGTTGGTGATCCTCATTGTTTTCTGGAGGACCCCTTTTTACTGCTTTATAGTTAGTTCATTAGGATGTCATTAGTCTTGTCCCGACACCCATCGCAGTTGTTAGAGGCTTCATAGATAGTTAGTTAGTTCATTTGTCATTATCTTGTTATTGGCTTATGTTGAAGTTTGTGTTGCCATCTTGGCTAGTTGAATGTTCTTTAAGACATTCTAAGTTATTTCATGAGTTATCTTTTGAGACTGTTTCTTGTTATTTAAGTCTTCCGCTAAGAGTTAAGCTAGGCCAAGGGTTCACTTGGGTCCAACAATGGTTCTCGAGTGCCAGGCTCACCCATGGTGTAGGCTCGGGGAGTGACAGTTACAAACTAATATCAGTAATTACTTTTATAAAAAGGAACTTTTTATTAATCACACAATTTCATAAAAGAGAAGCCATGAAAAAATATTTAGGTTAATTATGAAATTTATATAAGAAATAAATATATGTGAGCTTCTAAAATTTAAGTATTAAAAATAAATATAATAGAAAATAAGATAAGGTAATGTTAAAATAACTGGAATGTAAACTTGAGATGTTATCCGGTCGGTTATTTTTTGTTTTTCCATGAAATTTATTGTTTTGCCCTCCCGTGATTGAACTCGTGTCTTCTATGATTTGAGTTTTGAAAAAATGGCTTTGGGACTAAGTTAAAAGTGGAGAATTTGGTAAGTTTTGAGTTTGAAAGGCTAAGTTGTTAAGAAAGTGGTTTTCAGTGTCATTTAGAGTTTCAAGTATCGGAATGGAATTCCATCAGTCCCAAAATGTGAAATATGATCCGTGAGAGTTATTTGTTTCAGATTCTGAGTATTTTTGAGGATTTGAGGTTCTAAGTTGTGAAAGTGTGAAATTTTAGCCTTTTGGATGACTTTGGTGTATATTCGGGGTTAGGATGCTCGGATCGAAATTCTAAGAGTTCTGTTGGATTCGAGGGATTCTTTTAGGCCTAGTTGAGTTCTTGGTTGATTTTTGAGAGGTCCCGAGTTTGTTGTAGCCTTTTCAGGTGTTGAATCAGTTTCTTGTGGTTTTCACAGATGTCGAGTCAAGGAGATTTCAAATTCATGTTTTGACGATTTCATTGAGTTCATAACATCAAGTATAATTGATTTGCATATGTGGTTTGTGTATACGGGGTTCCAAACGAATCTTGAGGGTCTTCGCGATGCTTGGAAAGTTGGCTGTATTTTCTACTACTGCAGGCCTCGCTTTTGCGAAGGTCATGTCGCTTAAGCGACCTCCACTTAAGAGAAGGACATGTCTCTTGAGCGAAAGATGCTCCGTTTTTGTGAAGGGCGTACATTTTGCGGGGTTTGCGTGAACCAGGGGATCCCTGGTCACTTGTGCGATACCTGGAGGGTTATTGACCTGTAAATTTTGGGGTTTAAGCCTCATTTCATCATTTTTGAGTTTTGGGAGCTTTGGGGTGGCGATTTGGATCATATTTTTGAGGAAATTTTTTTGGGGTGTGTGTATCATTCAAATCACCCATATTCTCGTTTTGACCATAGTCACTATCGTTGTCAATACCATGGTCACTCATTGTATATGACTGGCAAATTAGCCAACAACAACACCAAATAACAATCTACTACAACTAAACAAAAATAAAATCAAATTTCTCAATTAGAATTCTCAACCACCATTTTTTATAATGCTTAAATGTCTTCCTTAAAACCAATTAAAAGGGACATAGGTCGTAGTCAATAAAAATACCTAACAAAGAGTCGGGGTCTTTTGATTGAACATTTCAAGCACACCTCATCCAATTCTAAGTGTCAATGATCGTAAATCAGTATAAAACCCAACTAAATTAGTTGGGGTCGAATCCCACAGGGAGCGGTATATGTTTCAAATTCAAATAGGGAGTGCAAACGTGGTCTAATCAGCCATAGGATAAAAATTATTGGAAAAAGACATTAATCAAGTAAAAGGGGTGACACGAAAGTCAAATGGGGGTGTTTGGTTTTAATTATCAACTACAAACAGTCACAAAACTTTGAAATAACAATAGGGAGAAGGATTCCCGAGATGTAATTGATTATAGGCAAATTTCGATATATGGATAATTGAAACTGTTAGTAAACAACTAAATATCAGTGAGTAGGCTAGATTATAAGGGAGATAGGTTTCTCTCGAACAACTATCCCGAATCAGGTGATTTCTTTCGAACATCAACAAGCATGACAATGAAGACAACCCACACCTTAATTCATCCACTCTTTCAAGCTACATGGGTAGGATTGGTTTAGGATTCACTCTATCGAGCTAAACCCAGCTCATCCCAATACCCACAAATCATTAATCAATAATCTTAATTCTCGAGCTAAACCCAACTCAACCCAATACCCATAAATCATTAATCAACAATCTTAATTCTTAAACCTCTCTCTCTCGCAAGCCAAGAACACAAATATAGAACTTCATTTGCAACTATAATTCATAAATTAAACCAGAATTAATGATTAAACTCACTTCAAAATAGCATTTAAACTAGTAATTAACAATACTCATAAACTGATTCAACCGATAATCACATGATCACACCTCAAGAATTGAAGTTTTAGCCAAACATCATAAAAAGGTAAAAACCATTACCGAATTGATTATCCATCAACTGGGTAAGAGTGATTTAGTCTTTACAATGCTTTAATTTGTATAACATTAGAAACCCAATTCAAAAATCTCCAAATTAAATATCTCAAATTATTCAAAGCTATTAAAAACTACAGAGAAAAATGTTCAGAAACAAATTCAGTCTAAGTTCGCCTCTAAAATAAATGTTCAAAATCTAATTTATAGTCGCCAAAAATAACCATGAAAGGCCATTCGGTGAAGTCGGGATTGCCGAACTACTCGGCGAGCCGCCATTTGACCTCTTCCATCGCCTTTTCGCCTTGGCATTCAGCATCCTCGAGGTCTGTAACTTTGGGCGATCTATCCTTGTTTCGCGGAATCGCTCGGCGATTCGCTGACTACTCCTTTTCGTCGCCGACTTGGTTTCTTCCTTCAAGACTTGGCATACTGGAACTTTAGGCGATCAGACGAGCCACTCTGGGACACGTCGAGTGCTCTTGGCGATCCTCAGGCTTGCCTTTCTTCATTTCTTCAGCTTGTTTTGTTCCTTTTTGCCTGTTAGTGTCCTTGCTTTGTTCCTCAAACCATATACCTGAAAATCAAGGATTTATTATCAGTTTATGTCATAAATTAAGTATTTGAAGACACTAAATCTATATAAAGAAAGCCCTAAATAAGTCCAAATCTAGGACTCATCAGAATCCCACAGAGAATGGTATGTCATGGAGAATTCCTATCAAGAAATTTATATTTTAAGATAGCTCATTTGTAATAGTAAGAAAAGTGGGTGGATAATTTCACCAATTTAATAAAAAACTTTGGATGTCGATTATAGCAATTAAACTGAAATAACGAAGAATTCAAGAGTTTACTAACAATCTAGGGGTGCGGGGATTGAAAATCAATGTCACATAGGGGTAATTGTGCTTCTCTATAGTGATGAACATTCATGATAGACTAAGTCATCTTCATTGACGCTAATCATATTTCGATCTCAAAGCATCTATGCATAGAATCTCCTTTCGGTCTCATCTAAATGCTAATCTAAACAACCCAATACCTTACTCTATTATATCTTTCAAGAATAGGGAAAATATATATGATCCATAACCTCTATTTTCAAGAAAGTTACAGACATCAAATCTAAATTTCTAGTATCAGACTATTTACTCACTCCAATCAATCACTTTCGAGCATCAACAAGAGATTGGAAGTAGGAATTAAGTTTGCAACCTTAACCTATAAACCCCATGTTAATTAGACCAAATTCATGCATGTACAACATTAAAACAGAGCATAGCACAATACCATTGCATTAAATCAACACCCAACCCCATAATTGCACTCTTAGATGTTGGGGTTTTAGTCACGCATCACAAAAAGCAAAGAGAATATACTTTTCATGAAAGCAGCCATAGGTAACATGAAATTAAGTAATTACAAGTAAACTCACTTTGGATTCAACTTTAATTTGTCAATTTCAAGCACAAAGTTGTAAAACTCCAAAAGCTAAAAAGTGTTATTCACAATAGTAAAGTGTTCTCTCTAAATATTATTTCAGAACTAATTCCTACACACACTTTAATATCCTCCTTAATTTCTCTCTCATCTGGGCTATTTATAATTAGGCCCAAAATCCAATACATAACTCAATCGGTAGTGCCCCCCGAACTGAAATCTCCAACAGCTAGCTCCATCGATTGTCTTTGTCTTATCTCCTCATCGACTACATACTATCGTTGCATAACCTCAAAATGTTGTCGTTGTATTTTCTTCGCTCTCCGCTCCTCCTTCTTATTAGTAGCATGCTTAGAAGTCTATGTACACTTTCTTGGAACACGAGGAGGGTCCATAAAGGAGGCCTCATCTCCAAATAACGAAAGAAGGACAATACTTACAACATCAACATGAGATGTCTCTGGTGCAGACGAACCGGCAACAATCAGTGCATCTATGTCAGCCCAGAGAGTGTCTAACTCAGTCCGAAAGGTGACGAGATCTAAAGTCGACCCAGGTTGGGGACTATTTAGCATCTGAAGCTCGAAGACATCAATCCTCCAATGCATTGCCTGAATTTAATCATCAATAACCTTCTCTACGCTCACCTTCGAATCCTATAAGACCTTCCTCATCCATGGCCGAATATTCTGCAGTAGGGTCACCATTTGAGTCTCCAACTTCTGGAGTCGATCTATTGGAAACATATAAAAACCTGTAGTAATTGAAGCACGTGGTGTGCTCGTAGCCGGGCCTGAGGAAGGAATAACAGTCTTATCTGGCTCAATAGTGGAGGCTGGAATGGTGCCCTCCTCGGACTGCTTCAGCTCTAATGCTTCCCCCGTAGGTGGCATCTCAATCTAAATACCCTGTCGTGGTGATTCGGTATTTGACTCATCTTGTATTAGACTGGCATCCACAGACTTAGTAACCTCAATGTATTGATCTGCATGGTATACCGGAAAGTAACCTCTCTGCATAGCCTGAATAACAAGCAAGGCAAGGGAAGTGTGGTGGTCTTCCTGAAGACTCTCTCATGGATCTCTACTATAATAATGCAGGCAAAATCAATCTCGCGGCCAGCTATTAGGCATTCTATCATCACTTCCCGATCAAGAGTCAACTGAATATTCACCATCGTAGGGGATAATCTAGCCTGGACAATAGACCACCAGACCTTGGCTGCAAAATTTATAGTGACCTTCTTGATAGAGATCGTCACGTCCTTAACCCACTCAGTATCAACTGTTTGATCAATAATGTGACCTGCTACCCATCACAGCAAACTCTCTCTCTGCTCAATATCTCTCATAGTTGCTCTATTCCGAACCAGCGACTTCCAGTAATTAAACTCGACCATATTAATCAGTTGCTCGTGAGATGGGCCATAAATAAAATTGTGAGATGTTGCATCTGAAAAACTCATGGGGATGTCCCGTATGAGTGTGGAGGAGTGGAAGATGATTTAACTCTTTATCCTGTTGAGGTAGGGAATTCTTATGTAGCTGCATAGGAAGCATAGAATTCCCGTACCATGATCGGACTACGGTGCCTTCACCATCCACTCATACCTGTGTTTCTTAAACAACTCACGTATGCCTGGCACAGTGTGGAGGCTACTTGTGTGAACCAGTTGCTCTTATGTAATAGTTTGGGTATATTTTTTCTATGCATTTGGCCGCATGAAATCATTATAGATCTGAAACATACCCCTCACACACCATCTATTCAGCTCACCGATGATCTCTATCGGCTCAGAAGGTCAAGTGGGGGCTGGACAATTTGTCTCTCCGAACTCATCTACATCAGAAGTAGATGTTGCAACTGAATCTGAGCCGGAGCCTGACTCTGACTATACATCATGTTGTGAATCCCCACTACCTTCTCTCATACTTTATGCTCTTTTCTTAGACTGAGAAACACTGTTATGACTAGTGGAGTTCGAATCCTCCGACACGGGAACTATATCAAGTTGTGTGCTTGTTAGCAGGTAGTCCGGGGTGACTTTGGAGAATTATTTTCAGTGCCCCGGTTAAACTCAGACACACTTAACTCATCAACAGTAGAGTCGTCGATAATTTGACCCTGGGCCGAAAGAACAGTAGACTTAGACTTACCCCTCTGTTGGTAAGTATTTGTTTTCTTTGGCAGCATTGTACCTATGGATGATTCATTAGTACCCAAACATACAAAGCAAAGAAAGAAAGGAATGAAAATCAAACTTCCAAATCAAAAGAGAACAAATTTCTTTGTTTAGAAAAACATTCTATTTTGGACTTACGATTGGTTCTTACAGACCGTACAAGCTTCTTCGGGCCGTAGGATCCAACCGTAGGAAAAGAAGTCAACTTCTTAGTTTCTGAAGTTGGAATGACGGTTTGTTCACCCATACTGTCTGTCAAAGTTTAAACAGTAAGCCAAACCGTCATTCCTAACTTAAGCTAGTGTTTTATGCTTCAGGATGACGAGATTGGATCTACGGTCCGTAAGAATTCCTACATCCCGTAGATCGAAGTGGTCGACCCCAACATTAGTAGTTTCAGGACTAACTTTTATTCCTTACACATTTTCAACATCAAAACATCCTCAACTAGTTTAGATCATGCATTTTAACTTATTTTCATTCAATTTCGTCATCCTTAGGGCTCACACTTATCATTTAATCACAACAACAAAGGCAACATCAAAAACCCTAAGTCAAGAACATAATTTGGGGTAATTTGTTCACATATTTACACATAATCGACAACACTCACATCAACTTTCATCACAAGGGTACAATTTAATTTATTTAGGCATACACAACAAGCAACATATACCCTAGGTCAAGAGACAACTTCGATTTCAACTAACAATTCAATTTATTTAAGACAAATTTAGTACATTTTAGAGGAAATATGAAGTTGTGTAAGTGTGTAGTCTAAAACTTGATAACTTGCTAGATTCGACCCACAATTTCCTAGCTTTAGGGAAAATGAGAGTTTATCAAATGGAAGAAAAGAGAGAGGAAAGAAAAGAAAAGAAATGAGTGGGAGGATGGGTATTATATAATGGGAAGTGGGATTTGAGGAGGTGGAAAGTGATGTGGGAAATTGGAGGGGTGTAACCGCTTGAGGGATTGAAATCGTTGGGAAAGGGAGGAAATGGGGGAAGGGGGGGGGGGGAGAATTTAAAACTTGGGGGTTTTATGTGAAAGGGTCGCGGTTCGGATCAAACTAATTTATGCAGACAAATTTTGACAAAACTCTGTCTATAGTTCGTAAACATTTCTACGGTCCGTAGATGATCTCCTTCATTTTATGCAACACTTAGTAAAATTTAGGAAACATACCTAGGGTCTACGAGTGAAGACTACGGACCATCAAAGTTTGTACAATTTGTACTGTGCACCCGTAGACTTAAAGTTGCACCAATATTTGGACATTCAATTCGACGGATGCCATCTATGGTTCGTTGAATAAATGACAACTCGTAGATGGGAACCGTAGAACTAGTCCTTTATTACTTACCTGGCACCAAGATTCTACGGATCAGACCTATAGTTTGTAACTTGTCTTACGACCTATAGGTCCATACTGTAGGACCTTCTACACTTTGAAATTTTTTCAGATTTTTCTTTCTTTCCTGCTCATTAGAAAACATTAGGACTTCCTTTTACATTTTCTTGACACTTCTTTTTGGATACGGATACTAGACTAACCTATTTTATCAATCACTAGAAAGCTCATAAAAATCACTAGAATAACTCTTAAACATAAAAATTACTAGAGAACTTTTAAACTAGCTAGATTACATCTTGGGTTGCCTCCCAAGTAGCGCTTGATTTAACATCGCGGACAACACAGACCCCTTGACTACTCAAACTTCATCAAGATCCCATTTTTCGATCAACCCTTTGACCTTCTTTGGTTGACCCAAGTAAATTTTGATCCATTGACCATTCACCTTGAATCTCGTTCCTTCACCTTTCTCAAGTCCAACTGTTCCATGTGAAAGCACTTGTACCACTCTGTATAGTCCCTTCCACTTTGATTTGAGCTTGCAGGGAAACAAGAGTGCAGCTTTGAATTAAATAGAAGTACTAAATCACCGGGAAAAAATTCACGCTTTTCGATCTTTTGATCATGGTACTTATTAATATTTTCCTTATACAAGGTTGAACTTTCATATAATTTTAGGTGAAACTCATCAAGTTCATTCAACTCATTTAATCTTTTACTTGATGTCGCATCTCAATCTAGATTCAACTTCTTGAGTTCTCACATTGCTTTATGCTCTAACTCTATAGGCAAGTGACAAGACTTCCCAATCGCAAGTTGGTAGGGAGACATACCTACGGGAGTGTTGAATGCAGTGCGATAGGCCCATAGACCATCATCAAGTTTTCTCGACCAATCAGTTCTATTCACATTCATAGTCTTTGCAAGGATTTGTTTAATTTCTCTATTTGACACTTCGACTTGCCCACTAGACTGCGTATGATAAGGAATTGCTATGTTGTGACGAACACCATACTTCTCAAGAAATTCCTTGAACAACTTATTACAAAAATAAGAACCTTCATCACTGATAATTGCCCTGGGTGAACCAAATCCAGAGAAGATATTATTTTCCAAGAATGCGGTGACACTCATTTTATCATTGTTTGAAAGTGCAACAGCTTCCACCCATTTAGATAAATATTCAACCGCTACAAGTATGTTCATCCCATTCAAACTCAGAAATATACCCATAAAGTCAAGGTCCCAAACATCAAACAGTACAATCACCAGAATATGAGTTAGTGAGAGTTCTTGCTTCCTTGAAATACCTCCTTCTCTTTGACAACAATCACAAGACTTAGCGAAATCATGAGCATCTTGGTGAATAGTAGGCCAATAATACCCACACTACAAGATCTTATGAGTAGTCCAAATACCACTATGATGGCCACCAACATGAGACGAATGACAAGCTTCCAATATACGCATCATCTCTACCTCAGGCACACAAAGACGACTAATCCCATCAGCGCAGACACGAAACAAATAAGGCTCTTCCTAGAAAAAAAATTCACATCATACATGGATTTCCTTCTTTGGTAGAATGACAAATCCAAAGGCACCACATCACTGCCAAATAATTCGCAAAATTTGCAAACCAAGGGATAAGATCAAAAGAAGCAGCCTAAACATGTTCGTCTAGGAACATATCATCTATTTCAACTCCATCAGCTAACTTCAAGATCGCCTATTCCTCTAATGGACAAGTGATCAACAACTTGATTTTCTGTTCCTTCTCTATCTTTTATCTCAAAATCAAATTCTTGCAACAATAACACCCATCAAATCAGTCTCGGTTTTGCATCATTATTTGCCATAAGATACCTCAATACTGAATGATCAATGTGCACAATGACTTTAGTGCCGAGCCAATAGGATCTAAACTTTTCAATCGCAAAGACCACAACAAGCAATTCTTGTTCAGTGACAGTATAGTTCTTTTGATCAACATTTAGAGCTTTGGTTAACTAATATATGGGATGAAAAATATTTTTTTGCCTTTGCCCTAATATTACGCCAAGTGCCACCCCACTCACATCACACATAACTTCAAATGGTTGTCCTCAATCCGGTGAAATAATGATCGGTGCACAAGTCAACTTCTTTTTCATCCCCTCAAATGCTTTCAAACAAGAATCATCAAACTCAAACTTAGTCTCCTTTTCGAGCAGCTTGCACAAAGGGTGTGTAATTTTAGAGAATTTTTTGATAAATCTCCTATAGAAACCAGCATGACCTAGAAAACTTCTAACACCTTCTATGGAGATGGGTGGTGGCAACTTTTCAATTACCTCGACATTTTCCCTATCAACCTCGATGCCCTTTAGTGAAATTCGATGGCCCAGAACTATGCCATCTTTCACCATTAAGTGACACATATCCTAATTTAACATAAGATTATATTCTTCACAACGTTTTAGAACTTCACCCAAATGTGCCAAGCAATTATCAAACGAGTCACCAACCACAGAGAAATCATCCATAAATACCTCAATAGTGTATTTCACCGTATCAGAAAATATAGACATCATGCAACATTGAAAGGTCACCCTTCATTTAAATCAATAACATTAATGGCCGGCAAAGTACTATTTTGGCCTAATAACACATACCGAAAATGAGATAGGAGAGCCTTTAGCTCTAATTTTGAAGGCTTATTAATCGATGGTTTTGCAGGTGTAGTTTCTCGATTCTTCAGATCCTAATCCAGCTTCTTTGGTGGGCAACGAGGTAAATCCATCCCATCAAGGGCAACAACTAACTCATCATACTCGTCAATGCCCTCACCATTAAAATTCATGATCACGACAACTAGTGTCTCCACACATAAGCTCTCCTCAATGGATATCTCTGGTTTCTCCTCAACAGTATAATTTACAATGGATACCAATTTAAAATTACTTTGACGCTTCATTGATTTGCAGATATTAAATGTCACCTCTTCACTCTTCAATTGAAACTTCATCTACCCTATTTTCATATCAACTAAAGTATTCCCAGTATCAAGGAACGGTCTCCCTAGGATAATAGGCACTTCAAAACCAACCTCACACTATAATATCAAAAAATCCGCAGGAAATATGAATGCCTCAACTTTAACTTAAACATCTTGGAATACCCCAATTGGTTTTTTCACAGTCCGATCAGCCATAAATAGCTACATTGCAGTTAGTTTGGGGGCTCCTAAGCCCAACTTCTTGAACATAGACAACGACATCAGATTTATGCTAGCACCCAAATAACATAAGACCTTCACCAAGTGAAACATACCAATGGTACATGGGATAGTAAAAGCTCTAGATCCTTCTTCTTTTGCACTAACAATCTAGTTGCAATTACACTACAATGCTGCAACTTATCATCACCTTTAAAACTGACAACTCACTTTTTGGTCACATGATCCTTCATGAATTTAACATATCCAGGCATTTATTCCAGTGCTTCAATCAAGGGAACATTTATCGATAACTGCTTTAAGATGGATATAAACTTGTAATACTTTCCCTCTTCAGTCTTCTTGACCAACCTTTGTGGGAAGGGTGGTGGAGGTCTTGGCATTGGAATGACCTTTTGAGTGACTTTGGCTTCCTTTTCATTCTAATCCTTTGATTGTTCCACTACTTTAACTTCATCCTCCTTTGGTTCCTTTTCCCTTTCTACACCACTCGACATAGGAGAGTGAATAGTTTATTTTCCACCCCTAGTAGTAATTGTCATGCCATGTCCATCATTATTTGGATTCTGAATAGTATTGATAGGAAGTGTTCCTTGTTGGCACAAATTTGCACTCGAAGATAATCGGCTCAGTTGCTGCTCAATCTGTCTAATTGATACTGTATGTGACTCTAACGTTTTCCCAATGCTTAATAAATCAATACACATTTCTTTCACATTGTCATAGTTGAGTCAAACCTTTTCATCATCTTAGCCATCATATCCTCAATGTGATTCAAACTCAATCCTCCATCTCGATTTCCTGGTGGAACATAAGGGCCACTCTTATTGTTTCTGTTCTTATACCCATTCATGTTGTAGTTGTTGTCATGAATATAGTTTCCATCATGATTATAGTGCCATTCACGATTGTAATTACTGTAGTTATGACCTTGATTTCCTTGACCTTGGCGTCAATTATCCTGATTAGATGCTTGGGTGTTGGTCCGAAAACCCTGCGCCTGATCATTCACAAAGTTCGCATCCTTCTCGTAGACATACTCATCTGACGATTGTGCTCTAGTTTGATGGTTAGCTGCATTGACTTCTCATCACCTCAACTCACATGTTTCAATACTAAGCCAATCTTTTTTCTCAATTGCGCCATCTCTTTACATTATTCTTGGAGTTCTTCTCAAGTTTCTCAATAATCTCCTGAAATGTGTTTGCCCCCATAAGATCCTCCTGCAATAGTATCTAGCATAACTTTCCCATTATCAACCAACCCTCTGTAAAAGTACTCCTTAAGTGATTCATTATCAATACGGTGGTTTGGCACACTTCTCATGAATCCTATAAATTTGTCCCAAGAATCACTAATACACTCCCCATGTAGAGTCACGAAGTTGTTGAGTTTATCTTTAAGCTTCAACTTCTTTGACAAAGGGAAGTATTTTTCCAGAAACACTTTATGCAGTTTTGTCTGTATGGAAATCAAGTTATATGGGATCTCAGATAGCTACACGGTAGCATCACTCGTCAATGATAGTGGGAACACACATAAATCGATCACATCCATGTCTATGTCTGGCATCCCCACACTGATCTTACACACGCTGATGACTTTACTCAAATGAGCATATGGGTCTTCAGATGGCAAGCCATGGAATAACCCTCTAGATGTAAGCATTTGCATCAGACTACTAGTAACCACGAATGTATGTCCAGGTGGTAGTGGAGGAACAATTATGGCACCGTTGATCCCATAACATTATGATCAACCTTGAAATTATCATGCACATCGGGTGCTTGTTGATTCTGCACTCTTGCAACATTGTCAAAAAGAGGGTTATCCTGAATGTTTTTAGGCACTTTCACTACTCCCGGACATTGAACTCCAGGAACCTCACCCTAATCCTCTCTGTTTGGATCATCATTCAGTCCCAACTTATGACCTCTTCTGGCAATTCTTTGCAGAGTTCTTCTTAATTTAGGATTGTAAAGGCTTATGAGATTGTCTTGACTCCGTGTACTTGGTATACACTGGAAATAAGACCTGTAGAAAATAAAAACAAAATAAAACGTAAATAGGGAAATAATTAACTAAAGTGCAACAACAAAATTAGTCTAAACTAAAAGCCTTATTTCCCGACAGCGGTGCTAAAATTTGATATGCCCAAATTACACCTCCCTAAAGAAGTATAAGTGGTTGTTATTAAATAAAGAACCTAACAGAGGTTAAGGTCGATCCATGAGGAATATGGTCTAGACTGCGGCTAATTTACTGTTGACTATACTTTTATCAGATTGTGTATAAAGAAAGTTCTATAACACAAAATAATGATTTGTTTATTTGTAGTAACAAGTAATCAAGTAATAGGATTTGTAGTTTGTAAGATCAATATAAGATGAAACTAGGGTATATGTGTTTCCCACGAGTTCTTAACACAGTAAACCTTTAAAATAGTAGCACTTTCCTAGTGTTTGACATGCAAGGTCAGTAAGTTAGGTATCTCCTAAGTGATTGGTTATCTAAATAAGGAATTGCACCACGCAACTTGGTCGGTCTACGAGTGTATGATTTACTAATCCTTACCCTTGACCCCAAATTAGCCCTCACATATTTGGGTTAGGCTATTAGATTCAGATTATCAACACTAAATCTCTGTTGTTTAATCTTTTTTCCCATTCATTACTTCTTTGGTCGGGCAAGTAGAAATAAGACGAGTTCTAACGTTGCACACTGTTAAAAAGTATTCGAAATAAAGAGATCAACAATACATGCATGAACACTATTCAAAAATTACTTAATTATTAGGTCTACTTTGTTAATTACTCATAGTTCCCACAACCCTAGTTGTGGATTTAGCTACTCATGCTTGGGTGATCACAATTCATAATATGGTTAATAGAGTAAATCATGAACTTACAATCAGAGTAGATGAAATTTAGAATCTTGAATTGATGAACAAACACAAATTTTATAAACTAACACTTTAAGAATTAAATGCTCAAAATGTTTGAAAGTTAATTCTCAAAGACCAAAAAGAAAGGTCTCAAAACGTCTAACAACCCAAAAACAAAAAGTACAACTAATATTTATAAAAAAAAATCCTAAATAAAAAAGGAAAAGGAAATCTAGGAAATCTGATTTGGGCAGTCGTTTCTACAATTGGCACCTACGACTCGTAGGAACTTCTATGGTTTGTAGGTACCTTCGGTCAATCAGCAACTTGAACTTCATTATAAGAGCAATTTCTACGGGCATGATCTATGACCCGTAGACCATTTTGCAACCCGTCCTGACAAACCGTCATTAAGGTAATGGAACTCAAACTCTTTGAACTTTTCTACGACTCAATTGTAAGGCTCATAGAAGTTACTACGACTCGTCAGTATATTCCGTTGTTTTACACTTAGCTCCAGAAACTGATACTTCAAACTATGACTCATTCCTATTGCCGGTAGATTGTCCTACGGCTCGTAGGTTGAGTCGTCAAAACATGAAATCTCTATTGCTGCAACATTTCAGTGCTAACTGTTCTAAGACCTATTTCTTGCCAAATCCAAGAAAAATACCATCACATCTACTAACAAATGCTTAAGACACACGCAAAACCCCGAGTTCAAAGCATTAAAAGTACTGTAAATCTACAGTACATCACTCTTCTACCGATTTTGAGCCGTCAACAACCTACTCTAAATCATACAGACATTATCCATTGCATCTCTAAGCATGTATGTATCCAAAATATGGTCATGTCGGGATGGACATACGTTCCCACTTCCAAGTAGGAATGGGCATCCTCTAGGCCATTGAGGCTCACACTTGATCTATTAGTAAATCAAAAACCTAGACAAACTCTGAAATATCCTTCTTCCTGCCATAAGTAATGCTGACTCAAATTGTGATATATCTTGGCTTCCCCCAGATTATTAGAGTACTTAGAATAATGAGCCTCCTCCAGAATTAGTCTAACTACTTTGCCCACCATCGACACACAAATCCTGCCTCTGATCCTCAATACTCTATCGGTATCAAGTACGTCCTTCTTGGCCTTACCCCTCAACACCTTGTCTTGAATAAGGCATGACTTTTCATCATTAAATTAACGCTCATGGATCTTCTCAACAAAAGAAGATCGGGCCTCAACAAATTTAATCACACCACTACTCTCCTGTGAAATCTTCAATTGAACGAGACTATTGGCTAATCTCTGAAAACCCCTAGCCAATGGTATCTCCTCAACATTTAGCGTGACATGGCTCCCCATGTTAGGAGTCTTCCTACTGAAAGCATTGGCTTCCATGTTGGCCTTCCCTGGATGATATAGGATGATCATGTCGTAGCCCTTCAACAACTCGATCCATCTACGCTACCTCAAGTTCATATCTCTCTGAATGAAGATGTAATAAAGTCCTTGACGTGTATATGTTTTAACCTCCACTCTGTCAAATTACAGTATAAAAAGATGTCGAACCCAAAAAGATTGGTTTATCTATTATATAGACGTTTCTTATTCTAATAACTATTTGAGAGAATTTAGAAACAGTTAAGTGGTAAATTAATTTTGGTTAATACCTTGTAAATAGAGAGTTTTTTTTTCTTTTTTCCGGAATATGTTAAAAGGTGTTGAGATTTTGATTTCCCTCGATATTTCTACATAAAGTAAATTATTTATTCCGTAATTTCTATTTCTCATAAAAAGTATAAATACCTCTTACGATTATATTTATATAATATTACTGAAGTTGAACAATTAAATGTACTCTTCTCGGTTATACAATTTAATTGTCAAAATAATAATATTGAAGAACCAGGAATATGTACTTGAACTAAAACATGCTCTTGAAAGTAAGTCCCTTTCGATTACCTTACTTGTTATAACTGGTTGTTACACTATTTGCCTCTCTTGAATAGAAATAATTGTAGAATTAATTATAACACAAAATAGGTAGATGCCACAAAATACAATTTAATAATCTAACAATACTTCAGTTAATAGTATTACTTCTTTTGCCTCTCTCGATTACATAATTAGTAATATAATAATATGTAGTATAAAATAGATAATTGTTAGTCAATAAAATAGCATCTAACTATAAATAGGATAAAAATCAAATATAAAGCTTAAGCTCATGTATATGAAATTTAGGAATAATACTTACTATTATATTGATATATCAAGATTCATCATTTTCCCAACACAATAGAAAATTACTCCATACTAAGTTTGGTACTACTTACGAAAATATTCCCCGCCACTAAATAAGAAAATACAAGAAATATTCAAGAGTTCCGCTACTTAATTAAAATCAGGACTTAATATTTCCAACATAAAATAAAAAGTAACTAAGATTTCTATTTAAAGAAATCTTGTTATGGCAATAATGCAAATTTTAGCTTATGACTTCATATAAATCTTCCAATCACATTCTTTTTTTCATCCGTCTTCTTTTCTTGTTTTGAATGCATTGGGTCCTGCATAAGTTGCATCATTTGTTTCCTTTTGTATTTTTCATTCTCTTTCATTTCCTCTGAACTTTTCTTTTAATTAGTGGGTCCCACATAGTTTGCTCATTTTATTTTGACAATAGCAACATTTTCATACATTTCTTTCTTCATTTTGTTTATGTTGACTTTTTGATAGAAAAAATCAGTACTTGAATTTCTTTGTCACATATTTTCTTGTTTGATGTTTTTCTTATTAGATCGAGACATGCTCTACAAAGAAAAATAAAAATATTAGTACTGAATTTAAATAATAACATAGTTATATATGATATTTTTTTTCTCATCAAATACCCCCGTACTTGAATATTTGCTTGTTCTCAAGCAATGAGAAGTTTGATAGAGAAGAATCGACTACAACAACTTTTAACCTTACTCATATTTACTAATTGAAAATTGAAATAACAATACTTTCTAGTCCCAATGTATCTTACCAAATGGAGAGATGCTCATATATCACATAATATATTGATAGAACATAGAAGGGTATATGTAGAGGAAACTCACTCACTCTCAACAAAGAGGTATCTCATGTCACCGAAAATAGCCATAAACTTGACTATTATGTGGTTCTCCACTAATGTAGGAGTCTTTGAGTTGAGATCATGTAGACCTTTTTATGGTTGTAATGTAGGCTCTGGGTAAGTAGGATGTATATGGATAATAGTGACTCAAATTCCCTTTAGGCACTATATTTCACTTTCATTTTCAAACACAATTGCCTTTCATTTCCTTTAAAAACTTATATTTCAAACCTCCCTCTTGCTCTCTCTCTCTTTATGTATATATATACCAAATCCAAGAAGGGCTACCTACGTATTTCACCGAGATGAGAATCAGGTTCGCTTAGTTAATGTAGATATGACTCTAAAGATATACACAAGCTATTTCTTATTATTTTTTTTGAATTTTGAAAAAATAAATATCGAACCCAAAAAGGGCTGCCCTACGTATCTCACCGAGATGAGAATCAAACTCGCGTAGTTCGTTTAGATATGCCTTTAAAAATATGCACAAACTATTTTACTTTGTTTTTACTTCTTTGAAAGAATGAATACCAAACTCAAGAAGGGATGCCTATGTATCTCACCGAGATGAGAATCAGGTTTGCGTAGTTCGTGCAGATATGACATAAAATAATTCAAGAAATTAACAAACATAGAGTGATGCTCATAAGTCTAGTGTCGCCGACATATTTAGTCAAAGAGTATCTTCTGACTGTTTGTTCTGACATATTATGTGTCCTCTCAACTATGGCAATCACTTGTTGTTGTATTATTTCTTGAATGTCTTTTGGGACTGTGTAATCTTTCGACTATTCACAAAACCCATTCATTATTATAACCATCTCTGATTGCTGTCGGGGACGGTTTTTCTGTAAAAAATTGAGAAATGTGTGAAAGTAGGGTCATCAAAAAGATAAATAATGAGATAAATAAGTGCAACTTAATAGTCAAATATCCCCCCCCCCTCCCGATTTGTCTTTTGACTGTTTATTAATGTCTTGTGAAATCCAAAGACTCAATTTTCACGAGTTCTCTTGTCCATCGTCACTCCGTACGAGCAATAAGCTTCAAGCTGGCAAAGAGAAAGAATAACTCGAAAGGTAAAAGTGACTTGACAATGAATTGATATTTATGTTTATAAAGCTCTTGAAATTCTTTGGAAAATAATGGAATTGCGTACAACATATTCACATATAACATATGTATCACATAACCACAAACAATGAATGCATGTCTTATACAAATGTGCCTTGAGTGTTGAGTCATCTAAAGTAAATGCGCTAAATTCAAGGTTTTGGCTTCACTCTACATTAATTGACTAAGATGGGCTTTGAAAATGGACCTGGTACCCGAGTTGGACAAACTGCAGGGTGAAGATAATAAACGACATTGGATGACCACAAACCAACTACCCGTTTACTACTTCAACAAAATAGGGTGTTTTTCTGAAGGACCAGTCGCGGATAACCACGTAACCGTCTTTTTCCTAATGCATTCTGTTTGCCAACCATGCCATCAAATGAAATGACACTATTCATACAATTAAGCAAATGATGGATAAACAACAAGTACAATATACAAATAATCAACAAAATATACAAGGTACAATATATAACACAATAAAAGAAAAGTCTCCTCAATTTGAAAAAAAATGAACTCATAATAGTTAGAACCTCTATATCCCCAGCATAAGTCGACATTTTGTTTATATCCCTACTTTATTCAAATAGGGTGAAACATCGGGGTAACTCAAAAAATAGTCAATTAATTCAATTTTAAGGAAATTAAAAGAATTTTAAGAAAAATGAGTTTTAAATGAATTGCCACCTAATTTTAGGAAAAACTAGGAAACCAATTAATTAATTAAAAAAAATGTCTACGAAACCAATAGATTCTAGGTAAGGGTTCAAGTTATTCCGAAAGGAAGGTATAGGCATCCTTCGAAATCCACAACTATGGGTCCCGACTGAATTCATTTTTTTTCAAATTGAGGAGGAGATAAAAATAATATACAAGCATAATAACATGCAATATATACAAATTATAAAGTAACTCAATAATATGATAAACAACCTAAGTTTGCCTAACATCAATAATATACACAATAATGAATAGAAAATGTAACTTGAGCTCCTTTCGAATAGCTTCAATGGGAAGCGACTCTGGGATACCTATAAACACACTTAGTAAAAGTGTTAGTGATAAATTAATATGAATAAAAGTAAATGAAATAAATAATAACTTAAAATAAAACTCATCTTATATACATGGGAGGCCTTGAAAATCAACAGTAATTTCTTCATCGGCCAATTTTAAAATACAAAATATATGAACTTAAACAAAATTTCCGTCTTTAATATTGGGGAGACCTCGAAAACTGACTAAGAAATTTTTTCATTGGCCAATTTTAACATACAATTTCTCAAACACAAATTCACATACAACTAATTAAAGAAAATATAAATTATACAATATCATGCAAACAGTAAACAAATGATAACAATAATTCACTGAAAATTTATATAAAATGTATGCCATCATCTCAACATATTAAAAGTAGCCAAACATGAAAGCATAAAAATAAAATAAAAAAACAAAACAACAAATAATAAAGAAGAAACATGATGAAATATGATAGAAAAAAAATTTCAATATAAAACACGACAATATCATAAATAAAACAAAACTAAATTAATGTGACACACATATGACAGACTCAAAAACTAAAAATAAAAAAATGAGAATGATTACTGAGCTAGCGTTTGGCCATAGATTCCAAATATTTTTGGCAAATATTATTTGTGTTAAAATTTGAGTGAAATTTCACCATGTGTTTGGCAATAGTATTTGGGAAACATATTTCACTCTTTTAGTAAATATGATTTATATCTATAAGTTTCAAAAACTATCAAAACTAACCATATGTTTGTATTACAAGTCAATTGGATTTTCGTTGCAACAAATAACAAGTAGTATCCATGACACTGAAGCAATATGATAGTTCGGAGTGAGTGCAACAAGCATCATCCCATACATCGTGAAGTAGACAAAGCACATGACTTTGTTACGCTGAGTCGATTGTTCATCATTTTCATCAATAATCATATTATCACTTTCATATTCACTAAATATTCCATCACTACTTTGGTGTTTACGTAAAAAATGATGTAATACAACGCAAACAACTATTATAAGGGTGTTTTTGTAAAATATAAAAGTTTGGTGTAGAATTTAAATTTTTAAAAGAATCCCAAATAATGAGATTTGACCCAAATAATAGTTTTTTCTAATATTTGGAAATTTGGGTTATTTGCCAAAAATATTTGTCAAATAATGACAAATTATATGGACAAACACTATTTGCCAAATTTTCCCACAATTTTACTTGGGAAATCTATGGCCAAAGGTCCTAAGAATTAGGACAGCAGTAAGTAAGTATTAATCAAAATCTCTCTCTATATATATATATAAAGTTGGATATAAGATAGGTGATGATGGCACCTGTCAAAAGGTAGGATTCTTATTTATATTTTTTCTCATATTTTTGAGCTTTTTCTTATTTTAAAATTCATGCAATATTTAAAAAAACTCAAAAATATCTCATTTAATAAAAGATGAAACTGCCGTGTTAAAAGAATTAAGATGGAAAATTATGCTGCCGTTATGCTGCCGTGTTAAGAGAATTAAAATGGACAATTATGATGCCGTGTTAACAGAATTAAATGGACAATTATGCTTTATTATTATTATTACTATTGAACTTAGCTGCGCTTCGCGCAATCATAAATATTTCGTTAAATTCATCAAATAACATTTTTTTTAGAATAGTTGAGTATTAAAAATATTCTAAAGGTTCTTTGTAGTGTTTAATTCAAATATATCAAATTTTAAGTATTAATTAAGTTTATTATTGGTACTTAAATTTTATACCTTTTGTAATTTTAAATCGCTTAAGAATTTTCGATCTTATGAAAAAAAAATTACCTAAAAGTTATTCTCCTTATTTTAATAATAAAAGTAAGTTCGATTAATAAGTTGAACTCTTTATGCATATGTTTGTCTATACATAATAAATATTTATTACGAAAAAATGGTGTTGTCTATACATATATATGTATGTATAGTATTTCCTTTGTAATATTTTCATATTCTTCGAAAGTTGTTATTTTTTTCTTTTAGTAATGAATTAACTTCTTTTTTTCATCTTTCATTAATCTTAGCTTATGAAATATTTATAAATCACTTTCTGTGTTGACTAATTTTTACTACAATTATAATTTACTATTATCATTTATAATAAAAATGAATAGATTGAAAGATACACGGGCTCAATTACGCAAAGAATATAATTAAAGTATTCAAATAAATTAAATTCAAACTATTTATATCTATTAACTAACTAATAAAAATAGCCCTTTAAATTTATTTAATATTTTAGTTAATATTTCTAAATTATTCTATAAAGTAAACATAAACAAAACTTGTGGAATTTCCTAAGTCTCGAAATTGATTTCATTATTCACAATTTTTACATAAGAACAGAAGAATTAAATTCATTTTTATGAAGAAAAAAAACATATACAATGTTGAAACAATAAAAAAAATCTTGAAGGATAATGAACAAAACGATTCAAGCCTTCACAGTTAAAAATAAGTTACCTGAAATTTTAAAAATATTATTTAGTGTAAGAATAAATTAAAATTAAATTAATAAATAAAAGAATCTTTGTAGGAGTACCAAAGAAAATTATTCTAGCCTCTAATATTTAATTTGTACACACGGTCAACATTCACTACACCATTGAAGATTATTGGACAAAATAATAATGTAGGGGTTCCTTTTCCCAGTGGGTTCATCAAATTAAACTTAAACTTAAATCCCAAATATTGTCATATGTTCATCTTATCTTCCACTAATAAATAATAAAGATTATTTACAAAAAAAAATATGTATAGAATAATAAGTATACTAAAATCACCAATAATAAAGAAAAAAGCAACAAAAAAAAAGAATAAAAAAGAATACTATAAATAAGAGACATTAAACAAACTAAAATGAGAAGAGTAACATAAGTTACATATTATACTCATCAAGATTGAATTTGAATTTGAATTCCCAAAATTGGCATATACTCATCTTATCTTCCACACTACAAACAATAGAAGTTAGTCACAAATAATCTATATATTATAAAATTAGACATAATCAAAGTGATGTACTTTAGTAACATAAATTAGATATTATACTCGTCAAGATTGAATTTAAATTTGGATTTGAATGTCATATGCTCATCTTATCTTCCACACGGTAAACAATTGAAGTTAGTCACAAATAATCTAATATATTATAAAATTAGACATAACCAATGTGATGTACTTTACTATAAATATGATGAAGAAAGGAAAAAGAAAAAGAAGAAATTCTTGCATTGGTGAAGATGACATGCTCTAGTATTTATAGTAATCAATATATTTTTAACTTAATTGAATAATATAAATTAAAAGAGTAATGTAGTAATCAATAAAATTTTAACTTATATTGATAATTAGTGTCTTATTGTAATTTAGTAATAATTTTAAGAAGAAATAGAGAAAGATTTTAGGAAAAAAGTGATTAATGGTGTTAAATGGTGAATAAAATAAATAAAATTTTCTTTAATTTCTACAAAATATTTAGGCAAGAAAATTAGGAAAAAGTCATAATGTACTCGTCAAGATTGAATTTGAATTTGGATTTGAATGTCATATGCTCATCTTATCTTTCATACTGTAAACAATAGAAGTTAGTCACAAATAATTTAAAATAATATAAAATTAGACATAACCAAAGTGATATATTTAGTATAAATATAATGAAGAAAGGAAAAAAAGAAAAAAATGTTGTATTGGTGAAGATGACATGCTCTAGTATTTATAGTAATCAATATATTTTTAACTCAATTGAATAATATAAATTAAAAGAGTAATGTAGTAATCAATAACATTGTAACTTATATTGGTAATTAGTGTCTTAATTGTAATTTAGTAATAATTTTAAGAAGGAATAGAGAAAGGTTTTAGGAAAAAGTGATTAATGGTGTTAAATGATGAATAAAATAAATAAAAATTTCTTTAATTTCTACAACATATTTAGGCAAGAAAATTAGGAAAAGGACACAATGTAGTGAGGAAAAAAGAGAGGATGAGTTGGAAACGTAAAAATGAGTAATTGTAAGAAATAAAGCAAGGAAAAGACATGGTGACCTTTGCAATTCTTCAATCATATATATAATAATTAACAATTAATGGAATAACTTATTATAGACAATAAAGTAATATGGTTATTAAAAAATTAATGGAACTTCATAAATAACATGGAATATGGTTAATTTTTTAATTAAAAAATAAGAAAAAATAGAAAAAAATAGGAAAAAAATGAGAAAAAGGATAAATAGCAATGGAGGCCTTAGAGAGGTGCCACTACATTTGGCTTTATATTATATATAGATTATTGTTGGCTTTGCTCATTCCTATTCCTAACTAATATTACTCTCTTCTCATGTCTTTTTGTGTAATTTCAAGTATGATATTGTTTTCATATAAATTTGAACATAGCTGGGTAAGTATATTTAATACACTTTGTATAATTATTCATTTTCAAGGAAGAATTGAGTGAATATTGAGTTATTTTTTATTCTAATATTATGTTTTGATTGTAGATTTATGCTTCAACACTTAAGTCACTCTTACAAGTAATTGACACAGTAAGCAAATCTACATATTTTGGGTGTTTTTTATTTAAACTTTGTAAGAAATTATCAATATTTTAATAGAATTCTTTAATTAATTTAATTGATATACCAGTACCTTTTTATGTTGTAATAGTTGCTTCATGTAACGACATGTTCCCGTCGTTATGAAAAAGCCAACGGGGAAATTTTTTGGACTGAAAAACTTTTTGGTAGTAACTTGAAATTTCCTAGCCTAGTCTAGATTTGGACGAAATCGAAGTCAGTGAGGTCTAGGAAAATCTGGTAACAAATGAGAGATTTAATATGGAATGCGATTACATGAGTGGATAGCTAAGACATTAAGGAACCAGTACGACTTTACGAAATTGAATTCGAGTGAGAAGAACTCCCGAAACTGATCTTAGCGTGAACGGGTATTTTCTGAGTGTCATGGGATGAAGGTGTGTTGTCAAATGGGGGTTTGAAATTCTTAAATTTGCTCACTGGTTCCGTGCAAGCCGCCAGAGCGGGGCTGCTGTAGCGGGATGGGTCCCGCTGTAGCAAGTCAGTCGCGAATTAAGTAGGAAATAAACCCCAAAATCATTTTATTCTGCACTTTTCGACTTTGAGAGCTAAGGAGCGACCCAGGGCTATTTCTTGAAGGTTTTCCACCTCTTCTAGCACTAAAGGTAAGGTTTTTACTCCCCGAATCCGTATTTTGAACTGTAGAACGTAGATTCTTGGTTAATTACTATTGGGGGAGGGTTTTGATATGAAACTAATGGTGAAAAAAGCCCTAAATTGGGTATTATTATCTTGGATTTGGCCTAGGGTTGATAATGTTGATTATAATCCAGGTAATTAGGCCTCGTTTATTGATCCTTGCGTTAATTGTATGTTTTTAGACCACGAACAAGCGGGAAGAATCCAGAAAGGGAAGATTCAAGTGTCTTAGGGGATTCAAGCTTGGATTCGAGGTAGGTGATGGTTGTGATTTCATGTTGTGTGATGTATGTTTGTACGTGCTTCATTATAATGCATGTATGTATGTATGTGAATGTTGCACAATTGATCACACTAATCGTGAATGAGGATAATTGAATAATTGAATGTCATGAATCATGACTTGATTTATGATTATGAGAATGTAGTTGTGATTGTGGCTTGTTGAATGGATCGGGTGTTACGTTCTGACACACTAACTGGGATCGGTTGCCACGTACCGGCATAAACATTGGAACGGGTGTCACGATCCGACATGCTATCTTGGATCGGGTACCACGTACCGGTACATTAACAATTTGGGTATGGGTCCCATGAGAGGATCATTGAATTGGGTTACGTGAGAGGACAATTGAATTGTGTTATGTATCTACTTGTGATGATTACGTTCATATCTAATGATGACTGATATTGAAAGATTGTTTGTTGCTCTAAAATGATAACCAATGTGTATTATTGAGAACGTGGAATGATAGATTGATCGTGAAAAGATGACTAATATTGTATATATTCGGTATATGCATGTTTTATAATGTTGTGGTTACTTGCATGTGTTTCACTTATTGGGATAGCCGCGTGATCCTACCAGTACACTGTGGTTGTGTACTGATACTGCACTTGCTTGTTCTTTGTTGAGTACAGGGCATCTTTAGGAAGCTATTGATAGACCTCAGCTAGGTGACTATTGAGCGTGACCGGATTCAAGGGTGATCTTGTTCTTTCAGGCTGCCATGGATCTTTCTTGTTTAAGTCCACTCTTTTCAGGCTCAGACTATTTGTTAAGGTGTTTGTTTAGCCTCGGGGTTGTACCCCTTGTTCTTAGACTTGTCGTTAGTAGAGTTTTGGTTCAATGACTTTCAAGCTCTAGGGGTTGTTCTTCCGCATTAGTTTGGCTAGTTTTATTTAAACCTTTAGAGTTTATGGGAACTCCGTATTTTTATTGTTATTTAAACCTTCCTCCATATCTTTAAATTCGTAGTTTTCGTTAAGTTGCTTAGTCGGGTTGTAGTAATGATTCTTCCACCGGAGGGTTACCGTGGGTGTCAATCACGACGGTCTGGGTCGTGACAAAGTTGGTATCAGAGCCCTAGGTTTGTTGATCTCATTGTACCAAAACGAGTCTAGTAGAATCTTGCGGAACGGTACGAAGACGTCCGTACTTTTCTTCGAGAGGCTATAGGACTTTAGGAAAAACTCACTTCTTTCTACTCCTTCGTGCTATGACTTGAATTCAATTAGTATCTGGGTGATACAAATTCGTATCTTTCCTCCTTCACTCTATAGTCCGAGCTAGAGCAACAAAAGTGGTAACACCATCACTAGCAAGGGAGGATGTGTATAGACTACCGACAGTTGAATAGGGTCATCATTCGAAACAAGTATCCCTGCCTCGAATAAATGATCTTTTGACCAGTTGCAGGGTGCATCAGTTTTCTCTAAGATTGATATAAGGTATGGCTATCATTAGTTAAAGATTAGGCTTGAGGATATACCAAAAATGGCATTTAGGACCCGCTATGGGCACTATGAGTTTCTAGTTATGTCGTTTGGGTTGACAAATGCGCATATAGCTTTTGTGAGTTTGATGAATGGTGTGTTCAAATCATTTCTTGATTCGTTTGTTATAGTATTTATTGATGACATTTTGGTTTATTCGAAAAGTGAGGAAGAGCATGCCGACCATCCTCGTATTATTTTGGGTGTTCTTGGGATGCAAAAGTTATATGTGAAACTTTCTAAGTGTAAATTTTGGTTGACTTCGGTTGCCTTTTTGGGGCATGTAGTTTCAAGGGAAGGGGTCATGGTAGATCCCCTACAGATTGAAGCAGTCAGGAATTGGGTCTGACCTAGTTCTGTGACTGAAATTAAGAGTTTTGTGGGGCTCGCTACCTACTATCATTGCTTGTGATGGGATTAAGGTCAGATTTTCTTATTCGAGTTTAATAGGTGACAACCTTCAAGAAGTTTTGGTAAGGGACGGTTAGATAATGAACACCATTACTTTGGATTTTGCATTTAGTATTGTTGTCATAACATGTATGGGTTGTTTAGTGAATGATGAAATTAAGTTATGCCAATTGAGGTTAGAAGCTATACTATGATTTCTTGGATTTATGGTATATCAAGAAGGGTCAGGATATGACTGCTCCAATAGCAGCGATGTTTACTTGGTTAAGTTATTAAGTGTGTTTAAATTGTGGAGAACCTGGCATGTGAGGAAGAAATCAACGAGGTCGTGGAGGTCAGGACAATGGTAATGCGGGTAGAGTAGCACTGCAACCAGGCAAGGAGGTTGCCCGTCAAGATGACAGGGCTCAGTTTTATGCCTTTCTGGGCAAGACCGATGTTGAGGGTCTGATGCAGTGATCACAAGTACTACTCTTGTCTGTGACCGAATGGCTAATGTGTTATTTGATCCGGGTTCTACTTATTCTTATGTGTATGTGTGATTTGCCTCAGAATTTGATATGATTTGTGATATACTTGATTCCCCTAACTGAAGAGTCAGTCATAGTCACGCATGTATATCTTGTTGTCCAGTTGTGTTATGGATTTTCAGACTTGGGTTGATTTGGTTATGCTGGATATGACTGACTTGATACAATCTTAGTTATGACTTGGTT
Organism: Solanum acaule; assembly: GCA_036250505.1. Lineage (NCBI taxonomy): Eukaryota > Viridiplantae > Streptophyta > Magnoliopsida > Solanales > Solanaceae > Solanum > Solanum acaule. The sequence goes on from JAJOOR010019115.1 coordinate 31,175, forward strand.
GTACCCCTATTATACCGGGCTTAATTGTTATACTAAGTCGGTAACTCTAGAGATCTCGGGTAGGGAAAAGTTAGAGTGGGAAGGGGTGTACAAGTGATGTGCCATGAAATCGTGGCACATTTGACGCTTAAGAACTATGAATTAACACTGGAATTAAGTGAAATTTTGTATTATTTGATAGGTTTATTGAATGTGTAGGCAGAATCTGGCTGGTATAGAAAATGGAAAAGAAGCTGCAAAATGATGATGATTCAAAGTAAAGTTCACGGTCAACTTCACGGACCGTGACCTTCATTACGGTCCGTGGTTGAGCTCGTGAAAGTGAAGTAGTGCTGGGCCTTGAGAAGATGAAGAGGAGGAATAACCAACTGACGACCACGGAGGGTTCCACGGGCCGTAGGCCTCACCACGGACCGTGGTACCTACCATGGAGTTGAACCAGTGAAAGCAAGGAAGAGTTGGAAGAATGTTGGAATCAAGTGAATACCACAGACGCTATCACGGGCCGTGGTCCTCACTGCGAACCGTGGTGCAGTCCGTAGTCCTTGTTCCAGTGGGTAGCATTGAAGACCCAAACTTTGGGAAGTCCAAGTAAAGACCACGGACGTCTTCACGGGCTGTGGTCCCTATGATGGTCTGTGGTTCCATCAGTGATGCATATTCCAGTGACCAGGTTTGAAGACCCCCTTTTGGGAAGCTCTAAGGAAAGACCACGGAGGGCTTCACGGACCATGAAGCCCTTGACAGGTCGTGGTAGTGGCAGTGAAAAGGCCCGACAATTTAGTCCTAATTCGATTAGGACTCACTTTTAACATTCTATTTTGAACTACTTTAGGTCGTTTTTGAAGGAATTATTGAGTGTCTTACGTTTTACGATTAAGATAAGAGTATTCCTCTTAGCTTTCGATATTTGGATTGTTGATTATTGTTATCAGTTGGGAATTCGAATTAAGATTATCAGTGTATCAAAGTGATTATTGATTTGCCAATTAATTTCGTAAGTCTTTTTCAATATGCTTTCATCCCTAATTATTGACTGTTTATGTGAAAGCATGAGTGGCTAAATACCACTACTCGGGTTGTGGGATCTATGATGATATTTTAGTTGCAATCCCGTAAAACGAGTAAAAGGCAGTCTGTGTTTACAATCTGTAGTTTTTAGCTTTCAATATCATTGTAGTCTATTGAGTGCACACATTAGACGAGCTTGTACCTTGTATTTGTTCGAGAGAAAAATACCAGTTAGGAAAAAAAGCTGAACTAAATTAACAAACTGGAGTTAAAGCTTGAGTTCGAGAGAAAAGATCTTTAACACCATATCATTTCAAGCGAGGTTCAATGTTGGTAACACTCTAAGGTCGAGAGAACGTGAGTGGTCATTATCTGATTAGGCTGAGAAGCATTAGATAAATTTAACTCGCAAAGATTTTGTAAACATTGATTTGCCTGACACTCAAATTACGGGGGAACACTAGAGCTAATGTTATGGTGAACACAATCCTGGTTTCTCTTCATTAACTGAATTAACTTTACAACGAGATAGTCTGTTAACCGTAATTCTGGATTTTGATAGCAAGTGTTAGTAATTAGAACATTTCAACCAAACCCAATATACTTTCTGTTGTTATTTGTTTAGGAGATAATAACAACATTCGAATAAATGCGACAGTAAAACCTTATCTGTAAAGAAATTCTCTATGGGATCGACCTCAACTCTAGTTGAGTTCTGTAAATTGATAATGACTGTTTACACTTCTTATTCGAAGTGTAAGTTTGGACGTATCAAATTTTTGGTATGATTTGTGATATACTTGATTCCCCTATCCATGTTTCTACCCCAGCTGAAGAGTCAGTCATAGTCACCCATGTATATCGTGTTGTCCTGTTGTGTTATGGATTTTCAGACTTGGATTGATTTGGTTATGTTGGATATGACTGACTTGATACAATCTTAGGCATGACTTGGTTGTACCCCTATTATACTGGGCTTAATTGTAATACTAAGTCGGTAACTCTGGAGATCCCGGGTAGGGAAATGTTAGAGTGGGAAGGGGTGTACAAGCGTAAGCCAGCTAAGATCATATCTTTCGTGTGGGCTAGTAAAACTAGTGGGGCAGAGTTTTTTGGTTTATTTATCTCATATTCGGGATGTTGAGATTGAGTCTCCCTCTATTGAGTCTATACCTGTGGTGTCAAAATTTAGAGAAGTGTTTCCTACTGATTGCATGGTATGCCTCCGAATAGAGATATAGATTTCTACATTGACTTGGAAATTGGCACTCGCCTCATCTTCATACCTCCTTATCGCATGGCTCTGGCAGAATTGAGAGAGTTTAAAGCTCAAATCCAAGAGCTTCTTGATAAATGTTTCATCTATCCTAGTGCTTCTCTGTGGGGTGCTCCTGTCTTATTTGTTAAGAAGAAGGATGGTAGTATAAGGAGTGGTGATTTTATTAATCCATAAAAAAGTGGATTGATACCGGAATGACAAGCTTGTGGATAAAGAAAGTCCCATTGAGTATACTTGGGTGAAGGAAATTGCAGATTTAGTAAGTAAGTGCATATAAAAATTGGGTTAGTCCTTTGAATTTGATGAGTATACCTGAGTTTGAGGTGTCGTTTTGATGAGAAGGTTGACTTCGTAGTGATAATCAAGGCTGACTAAGTGTAATGGTAATAAGAGTCTATGATGGATTATGATGGGATGCAGCTATATAATAAGATTGTTGGTTAAGCGAATTTTGTATAGTAATTACGACTTGTGAGTATCTAAGGTTATGGTTTTCTAATATTTGGTGAGTAACGTGGTTGTATGGAAAGTTTTAAGAGATGGTGGGACACCACTCGAATAGAATTTAAAAGAGCTAAAGTTATGATGAAGAAAAAAATAGTGGGATGTAGTACAACCTTTAGACAGAGGCGAGAGCAAGAATATTTTATTTGATTGCAAAGGCTAAAGAGGTATCTTCAGAAAGGTAGGTAATTGGTTTCAAAGGCGTGTGATTTATTTCGTGTTGATATGGCTATGGTAATAGTGTCACAGGTCCATTAGATTGGTTGACGACTATTGGAAAAGTCTTGAGAAATGAGTGTACAGACATTAGCTCGAAAGTGATGATAAGTGCTATGTTTTGTTTTTGAGTTTACTAATGAGTACGATTGAATTTTAGCGAAGGATATTGTAAGATCGATGGTGATGCGATCAATGATAAGCTAAGATCTATGAATTCATAAGAATCTTCAAGATACAAGCTAAGGTTGATAGATAAGGGGATTGTGTTATACAGTTGAATTTACAATTTAGATTTTTTCATTGTAAGTCTACATTCGTGGTAATATATTTTGTCAAGGTATGAATTGGCAAAGGTGAGAAATGATCAATTGTACCCAATATTAAGCATTTGAATGGACTTACACCTGGGTTGAGTCGTAAAGTTTATTACTATCGATTGTTAAGTACCTAAGAAAGGTTTCATTTAAAAAGTGTTAGTTTATAATAAGGTAAATGGTTGGAGTGTTTATGATGGTTGTTAGTATTGTGAGTATGATTCACTAGTTATGCTCTCGTGTGTTTTCACTTTTGTGGGTGGATCCCTAGTGGTGGATCAAGGGTACCAAATCCTGCGATGTTATCTTGGTTGAGTGGAAAGATTGCAAAGATTTGGTTATTTCGAACGACATAATTGGTGTTGTCTTGGAGTTATTAAAGTATTTTAGTAGTTCTACATGTACCACCTTGCTTATGAGAATTTATAGAAGAGCTACCATGTGTAATTATGGTTGTCCAACAATCTTAATATTCATCCAGTCGTCAAGGTCATGTATTGATTGTGTGTGGTTGAATGTGGGGATCATTGGGTCCAATTCTATTGTTCTTAAGGGTAATCTACAATCATAATTGTTAAATCTAGCATTCGATAGTGTGGTTGGAGGGTTTGTATGCTTGAACATATCCCTCGATGAGTATCTGATGTCTAAAGATCAAATTTTATAACTTAAGCTCATGGGAATTTATGTTGTGGGATGGAGATGTTGATAAGGACTATGATTGTTTGAGTATTATGAATGTGTGTTGGTTGGTTCGGGTTCACTTCTAATCGTAGATAGTATTGATTTTGAATTTTATCATGCTTAAGTGCTAAAGGATTCGTCCGGATGATTGTGTCAAGGTCCTTGATAACTTGTTGCAGACGTGTGTACGATCAATTTTGGTGGTTGTTGGGAATCACTTTTGTTGTTAGTTAAGTTTACATACAACAATATTTATCACTCGAGTATTGAGATGACTTCATTGAGGTATTGTATAAGAGGGGGATGTAAATCACCCATAGGATGGTTTGAGACTGGAGACGTAAAATCGTTGGGGGTTGTTTTGGTGAAGGATGCTCAGGATAAGGTGAGAAGTATCCAAGCTAAGCTTCTAGCAGCCCAGAGTCGACAGAAAAAGTATGTGGGACAAGTATCCCCAGTTATTCGACGATTCAGATACTACTTTATTCTTGCTTTAGCCTTTTTCTCCTAGTTTGTCACTCGGGGACACGTGATGGGTAAATTGGTATCTATTGTAACGACATGTTCCCGTCGTTATGAAAAATCCAACGGGGAAAATTTTTGGGCCGGAAAACTTTTTGTTGAAATCAGTAGTACCGTTTTAAACACAGATTGCCTAACAATCTTAAGGAAATTATTTTTTTTTAATCTGTGTTTTTTTGGTGGAGACAAAAACCTTCGTTGTTTTATACTGCTATTAAGTTTGAAATTTAAGTTATTGCTTACTGAGCCATTTGTATCGATATCTGCTTATTACATATTTTGATTCTGAAATGGAAAATGATAATGTTACGGTGGCTGTTGTTGCACCAACCCGAACTGTTGTACCATCAACAGAGAAACCGGGAAAATTCTCTGGTGTGAATTTCAAAGAATGGCAGCAACGGGTATTTTTTCGACTTACCACTCTTGGTCTGCAGAAATTTACCAATGAAGAAACTCCGATTCCTGCTGCTGATATGTCAAACAAATAAAAATTCATGATTATTGAAGCATAGAAACATGCAGACTTCTTATGAAAGGGCTACATTCAGAGTTCTTTAGAGGATGACTTATATAATGTCTATAGTGCAATGACAACTTTGAAAGAATTGTGGAATGCACTTGAGAAGAAATATAAGACAAAAGATGCATGCTTGAAAAAGTTTGTGGTCGCAAAGTTTTTAGACTACAAAATGTCAGATAGTAAAACTGTTGGATCACAAGTGCAGGAACCTCAACTTATTTTCCATGATCTAATTGCTGAGAATATGGTAGTAAATGAAGCTTTTCAGGTGGCTGCCATCATCGAGAAGTTACTTCCTTCAAGAATTATTTAAAGCACAAACGCAAGGAAATGAAGCTTAAAGATCTTGTGATTCGGCTCAAGATCGAGGAAGTTAACAAGACCGTCGGAAGAAGTCTCATGGGAATTCGACAATAATGAGAGTTAATATTGTTGAAGAATCTCCTACCAAAGGCGAGAAGAGAAAGAAGTCCAACGGACAGAAGTCAGAAAAAGCCAAGAAGAAATTCAAGGGCAACTGTTATAACTGTGGTAAGGCTGGTCACAAGTCTTTTGACTGTCGTTCTCCAAGAAAGGACAAGGACAAAGACAAAAGTCAAGCAAACATCGTGGAAGAGATGGAAGATGCAGATGACCTCTGTGCAATAATCTTGGAGTGCAACTTAGTTGGAAATCCCAAGGAGTGGTTTTTCAACTCAGGTTCCACTCGACATATTTGCTCTGCAAAAGAAGCCTTTGCAACGTACACTCCTGTTAAGTTCGAGGAAGATTTGTTCATGGGGAACACCACAACAACAAGGATTGCAGGAACTGGAAAAGTAATGTTAAAAATGACATCGTGTTGACTTTGAACAACGTTCTACATGTTCCTACTATTAGGAAGAATTTAGTTTTTGTTGCACTGCTCGTTAAGAACGGGTTTAAGTGTGTCCTAGTTAGTGACAAATCTGTAATAAGTAAGAGTGAGATGTTCTTAGGAAAGGGATACATCAGTGAGGGCCTCTTCAAACGGAATGTAATGGTTGTTGACAGTATTAATAACAATTCTTCTTCTGTTTACTTATTGGAGTTAAATGATTTATGGCATGCCCGTTTGGGACATGTGAATTACAAAGCCTTGCGAAAATTGATTACTTTAGAAGTATTGCCTGATTTCAAATGTGATAAATCGAAATGTGAAATTTGTATGGAATGTAAATTTGTTAAACATCCTTATAAGTCTGTTGATAGGAATTCTAAACCTTTAAACTTAATTCACACATATATATGCGATATGAAGTCAATATCATCTCGCGGTATGAAAAAGTATTTTATAACTTTTATTGACGATTGCACTCAATTTTGTTATGTATATTTGCTTAATAGTAAGGATGAAACAAGTGATGCATTTAAGCAATACAAAAATGAAGTGGAAAATCAATTGAATCTAAAGATAAAAATGATTCGGAGTGATAAGGGTAGAGAATACGAATCTCCTTTTGCAGAGATATGTTTGCAATATGGTATTATTCATCAAACTACTGCACCCCTATACACCACAGTAAAATGGTTTGGCGGAACGGAAGAGCAAAACATTAAAGGAAATGATAAATGCCTTGATAATCAGTTCTGGTTCACCGCGAAACCTGTGGGGGGATGCCATCCTTACGGCTAACAACATACTCAATAGGGTACCCTGTAGTAAAACGTAATCGATTCCATATGAGTTATGGAAAGGAAGTAGACCTAACTTGAAATATTTCAAAGTGTGGGGGTGTTTAGCCAAGGTAGAGGTTCCTTTACCCAAGAGGGTGAAAATTGGATCCAAAATAGTGGATTGTGTATTTATTGGATATGATGTGAAAAATAAGGTCTATCGGTTTTTGGTTCACAAATCTGATAATCCTGAAGTTCATGTTAATACGGTAATTGAGTCAGATAACGCTGAGTTCTTTGAACACATTTATCCGTATAAAACTAAATATGAGTCGACAAGTGAAAGACATAAACGATCACGGGAAGAATCAACAGAAAATACACTACCTAATGAGGGTCCTAGGCGTAGTAATCGCCAACGAAAATCCACTTCTTTCGGACCAGATTTTGTGGCATTCTTGCTTGAAAATGAGTCTCAAACATTTAGAGCAGCTATGTCTTCGTCCGAGTCAACTTATTGGAAAGAAGCAGTCAATACAGAGATCGAATCAATTTTAAGTAACCATACTTTGGAATTGGCTGATCTTCCTCCAGGAAATAAACCTTTAGGATCAAAGTGGATCTTTAAAAGGAAAATGAAAGTCGATGGGACTATTGACAAATATAAGGTTAGACTTGTAGTCAAAGGATACAGACAAAAAGAAGGTCTGGACTACTTTGATACATACTCTCCAGTAACAAGGATAACATCAATTAGGATGTTAATAGCACTAGCGGCAGTGCATGATCTTAAATCCACCAAATGGATGTAAAGACGGCCTTCTTAAATGGAGAGTTGGAGGAAGAAATTTACATGGAACAACCTGAAGGGTTTGTAGTTCTTGGCAAAGAAGAGAAAGTGTGCAGGTTTGTGAAGTCACTTTATGGGTTCAAGCAAGCACCCAAACAACGGCATGCTAAATTTGACCAAACAACGTTGGCAAATGGATTCAAGATTAACGAATGTGATAAGTGTGTTTACATTAAAAACGTTCTAAAACATGAAGTCATTGTTTGTCTGTATGTTGATGACATGTTAATAATGAGTAAAGATATTGACGATATAAATGCTACTAAGTGCAGTTGTCCAGCAAGTTCGATATGAAGGACTTAGGAGTTGTTGATTTGATCTTAGGGATCAGGATTCTCAAACTCCTTAGGGACTAACATTATCTCAATCTCATTATATTGAAAGAGTATTGGATAAGCTCAAATACTTGAATTTCAACGATGTCAAAACTCTAATTGATTTAAGCTTTACATTTCAAAAGAATGAAGGTGAAAGTGACTCTCAATAGGAATATGCCAGAGTGTTGAAAAGTTTGATGTATATTATGAATTGTACAAGATTAGATATAGCATGTGTTATTAGCAAGCTGGGTAGGTTCACTAGTAATCGTAATCAAACTTACTGGATGGCAATGAAACGTGTGTTGGGGTATCTAAACATACACAACACTATGCTTTGCATTATATTAAATATCTTGCAGTGATTGAAGGATATAGTGATGAAAATTGGATCACCGGATCAAATGAAATAAAATCCACAAGTGGTTATGTGTTTACACTTGGTGGAGCTTGGAAATCGTCCAAACAGACATGTATTACTTGCTCCACAATGGAATCTGAATTTATTACCTTAGATAAGGCCGGTAAAGAAGCTGAATGGCTCTGTAATTTCTTAGAGGATATTCCATTCCGGCCCAAACTTGTGGGACCAATTTGCATACATTGTGATACTCAAGCAGCAATAGGTAGGGCAGGGAGCCTCATGTACAATGAAAAGTCTCGTCATAAACAACGGAGAAATAGCACTGTAAGACAACTGCTCTCTAGTGGAATTATCACAATTGACTATGTAAAGTCAAGCGATAATGTGTCAAATCCACTAACGAAAGGCCTAGTAAGAGAGGCAGTTGAAAGATCATCTAAGGGAATGGGTTTACGGCTAAGGACAAGTCATCATGGCGGTAACTCTATCTAGCAAACTGGAGATCCCAAGAGCTAGATTCAAGGAGAAAAATAAATTTGTGACTGACGGTTTGACATTGTCAATCAACTCAATCCATTTTCATGACGAAGACAATGTTCAGGAACAAGGTTAAAACATTAAGGCTTGTTAATGAAGTTAATAAAGCTTAAATTTTTTAATGATTTGCTAAGTTTGGCAGATTTGACCAAATAGTGTATTTATGAGATGACACGGTTAGAAATCACCTATGTGAGTGTGAAGTGTAAGCTGCTTCAAAGAGAATTTTTTTTGTCAAAAGCCTATTCTTTATACACTCATGAAACCAGAGGTGTTCATGGCTGAAACGAACACAACCGTAAGAATCATAAACGGTAAAAGGTTCATTTTGTGACATATGGTTGTCTAGGTATACACAAAAGATCGACGGTTGAAAGATATTGCATTTACCGATTGATCGAGTATATACGATGTATGTTCACTACGGAAAGTCCAAGGGGAAACCTACTTATCCAGATGCAATTGATCATTGCATGTAAAGTACACACTCGTCTGTGCATTCCTTATGTTATAATCATTCCTCATTCATGTGGGGGATTGTTGGGTATATAGCAAGAGTTAATGGGAAATGGAGGGAAGATGAAAAGAGAGGAACTTGAAAAGTTCTCTTATTCTTTAGTAAAAAGACATTTCTCCCTCATTGGTGGTGGAAAGAAAAATAGAAGTGTTTAAATAGAGAAACACTTCTATTAGTTGTTAAAAGGGTTGAAAAGAGGGACCCCCCTTGCACCATCGTCGTCGTCGCTCGCTCGGCTTCGACTTTGGCTTTGGAAAATGATCGATCGAGAGATTATTTTCAAACAAAATTTTGTTTTAAATGATTTAGTTATTTATTTATTTATTTAATTAATTAAATTAAATTAAATGGCCAAAATGTTTCAATTATTTAGTTAATTAGCTGAAACGTTTCGACTTACTCGGATCCGCACGACCCATTTTATTTAAATACTTTCCCATTTTATTTGAATTTCTCGCTATTGGAGATGACTGTTCTGAAAGGTTGCAACTTTCAGGAACAGCCAAGACCGTTTGGAAGGTTGCAAACTTTCATGAATGGTCGTGTGCATTTTGAAAGGTTGCAACCTTTCGGAACCAGTTCCTCTTGGCTATAAATACCAGTAATTCTTCAAACTTTTTACTTACGAAAATTTTCTGATTTCTTCTTCTTCTACTACTCAAATTTCATTCGTATACTTTACTACTGTTGAGTGGCTCGCTGACACTAAAGTTTTGGGTATCAATACACTGGTGATTGAGAACATTCTATCCTGGAAGGACATATTCCAAATCAAACCTCAGATACTAGAGGAGAATAATTTCTTTAAGGGGACATTGTGCATTCAGTGGGCTTCATCTTCTTTCCATTCTATTTATACAGATTTTAGTTTTGTTAATTAATTTATGTTCTTCACTGGTTCATTTAAACTTTGGTAACTTCGTGTTTCTGCAAAGTTTGTTGAAATCAGTAGTACTGGTTTAAACACAAATTGCCTAACACCATTATACTCAATATTACTTATACTTAGTGGAAATATCCAAAGTTTAGTTATATTTGGAAGTAAATAAATAAAATTGTAAGCAAATATAGATATCTAATGAGTTTAGAAAAAGAAGAAAATCATTCAGAAAGAAGAATGGTTTTTACTTGCAAAGATCAAGACCATGCTAAGTATCTTCCAGAAAGTATGAAATATATATGGGTAATTTACCATATCAGGCCATCCCAGTTGTGCAAAGACTGATGCGTAATTACAGAAGGAAATGAATCTCGTAGTCATAAATTAGTAGCATGATTATTCATAACTGGTAATGTTGTCAGAAAAAAGAGTAAAACACTATTCGAAGAGAATATATAGCTCCCATAAACTCTGCAAACAAAAAAAAATCAAGTGAGAAGAATGATACAGATCAACAGAGGAAATTGGTTGAAAGGGTTAACGTAAAGAAACTTAATATCAAGAGTTGTGCATCACAAGAAGAAAATTTTAAGCCTTATAACCTGAAAACACTTGAAAAATATCATTATTACATCTTGAAAATGTTTAACAATTTACCTATATTAACATTTCACTCTGAAATATATTACACATACGACTACCATTAACATAAGCACACCAATAGTAGCTTAAGAACTTTTGGTCTATTGCGTTGAATTGAAAATTGAAAATTTTATTTTTGATGTAGTTAATAAGAAGCTCCACTTCGATCAGTATCATCAAAGAATTAGTGTCACACAACTATAATGATATACTTCAATAATAAGATGTCATAACCATCATTCAAAAAATTTCAGGTAAAAGTATTTACTTAAATGCGAAAGTTTAAGAAATTAGGAGGGCCCTTAAGTTACAATTGCAAACAGTGAAGGACATTGATGGTTCGAGGTAATATAGGACTATAGAAACACTGTGATGGAGATGAATCTCATCTTTGCTAGAGTATTTTTGAAGAAAATTATAAGAGAAGATGAACTCTTTATATAGTTTAAAACACTTGCATTATCAGACTTATCAAAGAGCAAAAGAATGACATTCATTTAATCTTGTTTCGACACCATAAAAATCTTTCTCAGAAACTGTTTGAGCAATTTCACAATATGAAGTGTAGAATATTGGTTCTATAATAAAAACAGAAGGAATTGTGTTGTTTAAATAGGCTAGTATCTTTCAAGTTTCTTCAAATACATTTTAATATTCAGTGACTAAATCAATGGAAAGTGGAAAATATCCAAACCTAAGTTTCAGAGTGTATTGTACAAACAATGAAACATTGTTTTGTGGGGAAGATATATATAACTTCTTATCAAGTAAATGTTATACTTAAGGGGTAACATTTGTTAACTGACTAAGCCATTGTCATTCTCTTAAATTAGAAATATAGAAAATTCTAAGAAACCTCAAATACAATTTTTGAGATTTACATACCATATAGTTGCCGGCAAGGCCATCAAAGCTTTTTTTATGTTAGTGTCATTCAGTCTTTTACTGTTAAATATGATAACATGGGAGAAACCTTTCACTTAAAGAAATTATCTTTTAAAAGAAATTTGGTAGAAGTACATACTCCATAAACTTTTATGCAAAAAAAAGTTAAAGTTGCAAGACACTTGTAACATATTATTCCTAGAGAGAGAGTAAAAAGACAAAATAAATGCACACCATAAAAGAGAAACATAACATAAAAGGCTAGTGAAAGTCTTTTATATTATTAGTGACTTTTTGTAGTAATATCCTCAAATTTTTTCAGCGTATCAACCATGGTGTTGCACAAAAATAAGTTAATGCGATAGATTTTTCTGATTTGTAAAAGGTCAGCTTCTACTGAATCTTTCTTGCAGTCATTTTTTTTTATAAGGATAGTGTTCGTACCAATTTTTGTACACCTCTTGCAGTCTTGTTATTTTCTGTTCAAAGAAAAAGTGAAACAACAAGCCAAACACCAAAAAAAAAATGAGTACTGATAAATATATAATACTCAAAGTTACATAGTTGCCCAAAATAAAAAAAAATAATAGCCACAAAAAATAATTAATAGTGCTAATACCTTGCCAGTTTTGTGGAAGATGATACTAATAGACAGCATAGTAGCCCCACATCTTGAAGTGTAGATCCAAAATCACCAAGATAAGAAAAATTGATATTAAGTTAATTGAGGCATATTATCAAACAACCTAGATACACAATTCACTTAAGAATTTAAGGCATAGGCATTCTTGGTATTTTACAGTTTTGTAAGCCTCTAACTTTTGCACAAATTAATTGGCTATAAAAAATTAAACTCATCAAAGAAACGCAATGCATGAACAAATCAAGTAGTTAGTAATATGCATGTAGAAATCTTAGCTAGAAATTCTATCTAAAAGAGAAAAATTAAGATACACATACTAAATTGCAACTACTTTTAATTAGTGAATCTCAAAGAATTGAAGAGACCAGCAAGAAGAAAATCGAAAGAATTAATTTAAGAAAACATCATAGAGGATGAATTAGTATGCACCTAGTACAATATAAACATAGAACTGTACTACAGTAAAAAGAAGGAAGAAGAAACAGAAGTACAGAAAAAATAAAAAACTTACCCACATAAATTTGATAGGTTGTACCACTGAAGGAGAGAGAATGATGTATAATATTGGGGTTATTTGAGAAATACACATGGTTTGTCAAAATAAGAGTGTCAGTAAACGTGTCTTCATCTCCATAAAATAAAAGTCCAAATAAACAGTACAATTCATGTAACATCTTGTACAATAAAATAGTGCAGTGTTCGACCGTTGTTGTTGGCTTATAAAATATATAATATATATAATAGAAATATACATATACATATATATATATATATATATATATATAGGTAATGCTAAATGGCCAGAAAATTTGGTCAGAATTTGGCCAAAAAAATTAAAAGTGTATAATATTTTTTTTATTTTAAAATAAAGTGATATTTTTTCCATTTTTTAATTAAAAAGTATGAAATTTAAAAGGACAAAAATATTCAAAAAGGTAAAATAACATAGGTAAAATACTATTCTGGCCAAATTCTGGTCAAAAGAATTTTTCCTATATATAATGAATTTAATAGAGATATGATCGTGCGAAACGCAATCCAGTTACCTAGTTTAAAATAACACTAAATCATAAAAAAATAATGAACCTGTCCTCAAAGATGGAGTTAACGGGTGGTGTTGAATAGGGCTGGCAAAGGGATGGGGACGGGACGGAGGGGACGCCCTTGGCCAGGATCGGGATTGAGGGGACCGGGATTGGTGGGACAAAAATATGTCCCATCTCGTCCCACTATATATACGGGATGGGACAGTGTTTGGTGGGACGGGACATGGAATTTTTTATTTTTTTTATATGTTTATTTATTTGTATTGAAACTATATGTTATTGAATAACATTTTTAATTTATTTGATTTTCAATAACATTTTTAGCTAATAAAAAATGTTTAAGTTTTGAAATTTCAAATAAAAAATAAAAAATGCTTAAGTTTTGAGTGTTTTAATATGTCTTGGAACTTTTCTTGGTGTCATATCACATAGTACACAACGCTCGTTAAATTCCCTAATTCTAGCAGGTCTATGAGCATAAAAATCAATAAAACAGCATATTCAATTTTCATACAACCACAATCAAATAATGAAATACCATCTTGTACAACTAAATTTAATACATGTGCAACACATCTAACTTGAAAAGCATTAGTATCAATTTGACATAATCTAGTTTTAACATACTAGCAGCATTTGTATTATTAGATGCATTATCTAATGCGACATACATTACTTTATCTAAAAGCATGTAGTAATCTAAAACACTCAAAATATTTGAAGCTAATTATGCACCAGTTTTTTTCTCTACACATTCTTTATAACTTAAGATTCTTTTTTGCAAATTCTAGTTATGATCAATCCATGTGCCGTAATAGTTAAATAATCATGTCCATTAACACTACGACACATGTCCGAAGTTATAGACACTCTACAATCTAATATGCTAAACAAACAACGAAGATATTGACAATGTTTACCTTGATATAAAAAAACAATCTGATTTAATAGTATTTCTTGAAACACCTTTAAAAGAAGGATTATAAAGTTTGTTGAATATATTCAATAAAATCGGGATGTGAAGGAAAACTATAAGGCAAACCACAAATAGAAACCATCTTAGCTAAATTTTCGTGATCTCTTTCCTTATTATATTTATGTTGTGTTAGTGGACCACTGGGGGTTAGAAGGATCTAATGTTCCTTGAACCATGTTAGAAGCCCCTACCGATTGATTAACATTAATATCAACATAATTAACTTGAATTCCTTTTTTTCTATCGGCTAAAGCTTTAGCTTCTTTATATTCAATCGGCATACAAGACATCAAATGTCTATTTAATCCCCCCGTCCCACCTTGACCTCCACATTGTTTATGTTTAAAATGTTGCTTACACTTATTACAAATAACAATAGAGTTTTCCTTATCTAAAGTCATAAATTGCCACACAACAGAAGTTTTAGGGCGTTGATACTTCATCTTCTCCCTTGTAGGAGGTACGGGGGGGGGGGGGGGGGGCATAATTTT
>JAJOOR010019116.1:0-41013 GCA_036250505.1 Solanum acaule
GTTAAGAACAATAGCTAAACTATCTTTTATTAATCACGAATACAAATAAATAATAAAGGAGAAGAAAGAATAAACCACAATTCTTCGGCCTCCACGGCGGCTCTTCCAAAGTTCCTAAGCTAGAAGAAAATTTATATTGTGTCTTGTATCTTGGTTCTTGGCTCTTTTTTCAAATAATTATTTCTATGCACTATTTATAGATGTAGAAAACCCTAAATAAAATACTTGAATCCAAATTAAATTAGGAATCCAAAACCAAAAGGAATTGGATTCCTTTTTTTTTTTTTCTGCCGCGTGAATCATGGTCTGCTGCCGCCTCAACTTATTTCTTCACTATTCACTTGCTGCCACATGACAGCAGCGAACATCAAACTGAAATTCCTCAATTGCAGCCGTCATTCCCATATATATATATATATATATATATACTATTTTATTCAATTTAATCCATTAAGCTGTCTGCTTGATTTCCTTCTTCAACCTTCCATCTTTAATTCATTTTAGCTCCAAACTTCTTCATTTTTTCACCAATTTAATCCTACAAATAAAATATATCATTTAACACAATTCATAAAATTTAAGCTTAAAAAGGACAAATATAAATAATAAATGTGAGGAAATCCCATTTTCTTTGTATTTTCACAACTTTTTCTTTCTTTTTCTCTTCTTTTTTTTTTATATATGGAGGGGTTCCATTTTTTCTCAAAACATGGGCATATGGGACTCCTTTGCATTTACTTGATTTGCCTTCTCTTTTCACCACACCCCCAACTTAGGCGTTTAGCCTAAGTTGGCTATTCAAACAAAACACAGATCATGAGGATTATGGGTAATGGATCAAGAAAGGTTATGTTTTGTATCAAGTTTCTTCCAAGTAAAGTTTAAGGCTCAAAAGGTGTTCAAAAGAGGTTCACACACTCACAAGGTAGGCCACAAAAGAGGTATATGTCAAATTGGTTCACACTCTTTAACGTTACCTAATATCATTTCAAGACTTCACATCACTTAGTCAACCAGACCAATAGGGCAAATTCTAGGTGTCATCACACATGGTTCACGGTAAGCTCATCACACAAGGCATTGACACCAAAGTTAAACAAGACTCCAGACTTTCGCTAGTGTGCAATGTTCATTACAAGAGACTCTATTCGATACTTAACTAGTCACAACGAGATGCAAAGAGTTCACATATTATTAATACAACTTCAATTGCCTCGTCGTAGCCGCACATTTATTTTTGTTCGAGCAGAGCACTATTTAAGTCATCAGTATTGATTAAATCGATACTCAAATTTTGCACAAGAACAGCCACATTCAACACAAACAAGGGGTGTTGTCAAAATGAGGAGGATGTTCGCTGAGTACACTAAGTAATAAAATAGTCAACATTGTCCCCAATATGGGTAGAGAGCGAGTATTTATCGCAAATAAGCTAAATATGAACAATAAATAAAAACTTACAAGAAATGAAAACAATCTAGGGTGTAAACAAGTAGACCAGGGTCACGAGGAATCTTCACTAAAAGCCCAGTTGGCGATGGAGTGAGTTAATCGTTGAGTGCTTCAGCGAGGCGCCTAATGTTCTTCAGATCGCCCTTAGTTCCAGTAGATTGCACTCCCAGAAAAGGTAGATTGGCAAAGATGTAGTAGATCACCGAACAACTCGGCGATCTGCATACTAAACTTAAAGAATCGCCGATCGATCCTTGAGGAACGTTGTCCGCTTTGATTAGAAAGAACGAGGAAAATTGGGTCGCCTGAACACATCAGCGATACGCTGACTGGTAAAGATATCCCACCGAATATTCCAGAGTCTCAGTCTCATTTCTTAGATTCATAAGGCGAACCAAGTCGTGCTCGCCGAAATAGTTCGGTGACTCACCAAGAAGACTTTTGTCTCGCTCATGATCCCTACAACTGCAAAATCAACACACATTATTCAAAACACTAACACTTGGGTTGCCTCCCAAGAAGCGCCTTATTTAACGTCGTGGCACGATGTGGAAATGCTCTCAAGCATCTTCCAGGTACACCACCTCAATCAAAGAAATCTCCTAGCATTCTCTAAGGTATTATTCTAAGTGTTGCCCATTCACCTTAAATGCAGGTCCCTCTTGACCCTCAACTTCTATGGCACCATTGGTGAATACTCTTGTCACTCTAAATGGTCCTGACCATTTGGACTTGAGCTTTCCTGGAAAGAGTCTAAGTCGAGAATTGTATAGTAACACCTAGTCTCCCACTCTAAACTCCCTCTTAAGGATTTTAGCATCATGCCATTTCTTCATATTTTTCTTGTAAAGGGCTGAAGTTTCATAAGCTTTGAATCTGAAATCATCCAATTCGTTTAACTGCTCCACTCTTCCCCTTGAGGTCTTTGTCCAATCCAGATTTAAAGCTTTCAATGCCCACAACGCTTTGTGTTCCAACTCAATGGGTAGATGGCAAGATTTACCAAAAACTAGTTGCTACAGAGACATCCCAATAGGTGTTTTGTAAGCGGTCCGATATGCCCATAGTGTGTCATCGAGCTTTCGAGACCAATCAGTTATGTTGGCATTCACTGTCTTGGCCAAGATGCTTTGATTTCCCTATTTGACATTTTGACCTGGCCACTTGTTTGGGGATGATATGGGGTTGCTACTTTGTGTTTCACCCCATACTTTCTTAATGCAGCGGAGAACCACTTGTTGCAAAAGCGCGATCCCCCATCACTAATAATCGCCCTAGGGGTGCCAAATCTCGCAAAGATTTAGCGTTTCATAATTGGACAACGCTTTTTCCTTCATTGTTTGGAAGTGCAACAGCCTCTACCCATTTGGAAACATAATCTACAGCCACCAATATATATTTATTTCCAAATGAGCTCACAAATGGGCCCATAAAATCGATTCCCCAAAAATCAAATAGTTCCACTTCAAAAATAGGAGTAAGGGGTAACTCTTGTTCAGTGACGGTATAGTTACCTTGAGCACTATTTAGAGTCTTGCTTGCATAATAAGTTGGGTGAAAAACTTTTTTGCATTTTTGCCCCAATACCACCCCCAATGCCGTGCCACTAGCATCACACATTACTTCGAAAGATTCGGACCAATCAGGGTTGATAATGACCGGGGTGGACACCAATTTTTCTTTCAAGCATCGAAATGCCGGCATACAAGCTTCATCAAAATAGAACTTCATTTCCTTCTCCAAGAGTTTGCACAGGGGGTGTGCAATCTTTGAGAAGTCCTTGATGAACCTTCAGAAGAAACCGGCATGTCCCAAGAAGCTGCGAACACCCTTCAATGAAATTGGAGGTAGTTTCTCAATCACCTCAATTTTTGCCTTATCGACTTCCAATCCCTTTTGTGACACCTTGTGCCCGAGAACTATGCCTTCCTTCACCATGAAGTGGCATTTTTCCCAATTCAGAACCAGGTTTGTTTCCACACATCTTTAAATTACTTGTCCCAAGTCTGCCAAGCATTCTTCAAAGGTATCCCCTACGACTGAAAAGTCATCCATGAATACCTCCATAGAGTCTTCTACCATGTCCGCAAAAATGGATAACATGCGTTGCTGAAATGTTGTCGCGGCATTACATAACCCGAATGGCATTCTTTTAAATGCAAACGTTCCATAAGGGAAGGTGAAGGTGGTTTTCTTTTGGTCTTCTGGCGCAATAAAGATTTGGTTAAAAATTGGAGTACCCATCTAGAAAGGAATACCAGCCCCTCTCTGATAGTCAGTCGAGCATCTGATCCATAAAAGGCATTGGAAAGTGATCATTTTCAGTCCACAAATTTAGCTTTCGATAATCCATGCATACTCTCCACCCGATCACCGGTCTAGTCGGCACAAGCTCCCCCTTTGCATTTGGGACTACGGTGATACCTTTCTTTTTCAGCACACATTACACCGGGCTTACCCATTTGCTATCTGCAATAGGGTAAATCACAGTTGTGTCCAACCACTTGATGATCTCCTTTTTTACCACTTCTTGCATTGGTGGGTTTAATCTCCGCTGATGCTCAACACTAGGATTACACTCATTATCGAGTTGAATTTTGTGAGTACAAATACCGGGAGGAATGCCCACTATATCAGCGATGGTCTATCATATAGCTTTTATATGCTTTCGGAACACTTCAAGGAGCATTTCACCTGCCATTCAAGAAAGCCAGCTGCAATGATCACAGGTAAAGTGTTATTTTCCCCCAAGAAAGCATGTCAGAGATGAGAGGGAAGAGCTTTTAATTCCAGATTATGTGGTTCTTCTGTTGATGGCTTTGCGGGAGGACTCTCTCTATATTTTAGGTCAATATCCAACTTGATTGGAGCCTTCGAATACCCTCCTAATCCTGACAAGGCAGCTACTACTTTCTCATAGCCCTGAACTTTGGATTCATCATAATTAGCAAGTGCAGCTTCAAAGGGTTCATTCATGCACATCATATGGTTTACACTAGCTACCGCCTCATCAATAACATCATTAGTAGACACCACATGAATATCACTTGGTTGTTTCATGGATTTACAAATATTGAAGGTTACTTCATCTTCGTTCACCCGAAACTTCAATTTTCCACTTTCAACATCTACCAATGCTCTCCCGGTTGCCAAGAATGGCCTTCCCAAAATAATAGGAATTTCGGCATCTATTTCACAATCTAAATTCACAAAATCAGCCAAAAAAATGAACCGATCGACCTTTACCAAGATGTCATAAAGTATCCCCACAGGATGTTTGATTGAACGGTCTGCCATCAGGAGTCACATTGTGGTTGCTTTCAGTTCACCCAACCCAAGTTGTTTGTATATCGCATAGGGCATTAAGTTTATGCTTGCTCCCAAATCGCATAAAGCTTTAGCGAATTGGAGCATGCCTATGGTGCAAGGAATAGTGAATGCCCCAGGATCTTCTCTTTTTTTTATTAGCTCCTTAGTCATAATTGCAATACAACTATGGGAAACTTCAATTGTCTGAAAATCTAAACTCCTCTTCTTTGTGACCAACTCTTTCATGAACTTGGCGAATCCCAGCATTTCCAATAATGCTTCCACAAGGGGGAGGTTGATCGATAGTGTCTTGAACACTGACAAGAACTTCTTTAACTTCTCATCTTCATTTTTCTTATTTAATCGTTGGGGAAATGGTGGAGGTATTTTGGGTAAGGGTTGTATGACTTTTGGAATTTGAACGTGTTGGTCCACTTCCTTTTGTTGTTCTTTGGCAAGGTTTTGATGAATAAGCAACTCTTGTTCCTCCATGCCCTCACCTTTTTCATGCTTTTGAGCATCTTCATTTCCCATCACATTACCTATTTCACCTTTTCGCTATGAGTAACTACATCCAGCCCTTTATCGTCACATTCCCTTGTTATCTTTGGGTTCAACTGTGCTGATAATAAACTCAGTTGTCCTTCAAGTGTCTTGATGGCGTCGGCATGAGAGTTCACTTTACTATTCAATGATGAAAAGTCATATTTCATCCCTTTCAACAAATCATCCGAACCTTCAACTTTGTCAAGTATGCGTGACAACAAGTCATTCACCCGAGGACTGTTTGCACTCCCTTTTGATTTTGGGCTTTCACTTGAGTGAGTATGGTTCTCCTCATAATCATCTTCCGTTCTCCAATAATCATTTTGCTCATCCCAATCTTCATAGTATCTCCTTTGCTCTTCTCTCTTATGATAGTTCCAACCTTGATTTCTGCCTCACTGTAGATAGCGTGGGTGGAAACCCTCCTCGTACCTCTTGGAGTTCCAACCTTGATTCTCCCCCGGCCTTGAGTAACCGGAAGAAGAACCCTTCTCAACTCTAAACACTCCACATGTCCCCTTCCTGTGCTTTTGTAGAACTTCCATTTGGGTCAACATTTTCTTGATGTTCTCATCCCTATCTCTCTCTTTATTAAGTTTCTCTTGCATTAATCGAAAATGAAATGGAGAGACTTGGTCCTCTTGGGTGTACCATGCTTGGTTTATCCTAGTCATGTCATCTAGAAGAAACGACGCTACCTCAAATGGTTGTAACATTATTCCTCCTCGTACCAATTGATCAGCCACTTTTTTATTAACCAAATCTAGACTCCGGTAGAAATATTGAAGTGACAAATCGTTTGGTAGCCCATGAGTTGGGCATTTAAGTTGGAGCTTCTTGGATCTCACCCACATTTCATGGATAGGTTCCCCCTCCCGTCGCATGAAACTTTGAATTTCGTCTCTAAGTTTCATCATCCTTGATGAAGGAAAATCTTGTGTTAAATGCTATAACCAGATCCTTCCATGAGGTGATGGAATTGTTTGGTAACTCGGCTAACCATTTATTTGCTTCTCCAGTTAAGGACAGTGGAAATAACCACAGCCGAATTGACTCTTGAGACACATTTTTTAATGAAAATGGGCTGCAAACCTCAGTAAAGTTTCGCACATGCTCATGCGGGTCTTCGTGATCTAGTCCTCCATATAGTCCCATCATTTGGAGAAGATGAAGAGTTGTGCTAGTGACTTCAAACATCGCATTCTCATCAGTCTGTGGGATGCAAATTTAACCAATCCCACCCAATTGAGCTTGGTTGTAGACACTATTGATGTCGTTTATACCCTCTCGATGACCTGCTTGGCTGCCATTCATCTCTTCCTCACTCATGTTCACTTCTACGTAGTCCAACCAATACTTACACAAACCAGCCGAAACTACTTCAACTACAGCCATTGGATTTGAGAGTGTCAAATCTTCAATCAAAGAATTCTAAGCAATGCTACTCCCCAGCAGCGGCTCCTTTTTGATTAATGTATCAAGCCATTTCATCCAATACTAAATGTCAACGATCGTTCGTCAGTTTAATAACCCAACTACGTGAATTGGGGTCGATCCCACAGGGAGTAGTACTTTCTTCAAATTCAATAATAAAAGTACAATGACAATCTCTTCAATCAAACAATTCTTGCACAATTAATATTCAAATTTCGGGTTTAAACTACCAATCCAAATTTACACTTCAACACAAGCAATCAAGTATTAGAATAAAGCTTGGGGAATTGATCAGTCAATTATTGAATCTCAACGAAATGGATAAATGTTACTGCTCATAATGGGATAATTTGTTGTGGGTAGGTCGAACCATATATAAAGTAACTTTCTCTCGAACATTTACTTTTTCTATGTTGAATTCTCTCAAACTTCAACACCAATCAAAAAAGGCCCAGCTCATTACCCTCATCAAATCCACTCTCTCGAGCTAGATACAAAGGAAGGGTCACTTGTTTCACTCTCTCGAGCTGAAACCAAGGAAACCCACTACTAAGAACGCTAAGATTGCCACCTTGGTTCCACACCTCTCTCTCGAGCAAGTGCACAACACTGAAATTGATACACAAAGTAGCGCAATTCAACCTCGAAACACAGCAACAACTTAGACCCACTTCAAATTAACACCATTCTTCGCAACTAACAAACACCTACTAAGTAAATTCAACAATTGGCTCCATGATCGAAACCCCAAGTAAAGGATTTTAGCCACACATCTCAAAAATAAAAAGATTAAAATCAATTATCACTCCCATAGTTGGGTACAAAATGAGAATTATAGATGAAAATCAGTTATCTCCTCTCTTGCAAAATCTCTCTCAAAATCTTGCTAAAAATCACTCACTAAATCCTTTAGTAGTGTTTTCTCTCTAAGTAATTCCTTCCTCACTTTCTGAATGAATTTCTCTCTTTAGTCAAAATTAATTTAAAGAAGTCTGAAGTGTCACTGCTCAGGACTACTCGGCAAAGTAAGTCGGGTATTGCTGACTGTTCGGCGAATCGCCGATTGCTCTTTATCTCGCCTTTATTTTTCACTTTTTCTTGGTCTGGCTACTGTAACTTTAGGCGATCTAGGTCGGGATCGCCGAATGACTCCGCGAATCGCCCTTTATCCTTCCATTTTGCCCATCAGCACTTGCTTGAATCTTCTTCCGTACTTTTGGTGACCTGGTTGTCCTTCGCCGACTAGATCAGCGATATGCCGAATATGGTTGCTACTTGCCGAATTCTCCCCTATTTTAGCTCCAGCATTCTGTAAATTTAGGTTGTATCTTGGCGATTCATCGAATGACATCATCGATCATTAGGTCTTCATTTCTTCATTCCTTAAGCTTTCTTTGTTCCTTTTTTCCCAATAGTGTCCATGCTTTGTCTCTAACTCTAAATACCTTAAACTCAAGGGTTTTCATCAGTTATTGAGACAAAATATGCATTTGAGGACACTAAATCTATCAAAATAAAGCCCTAAAAGAGTCCAAATCCCAGACACATCAGTCCCCTCGTTAGGCTATTAGCATTTTGGTGAGAAACAACTTAGTCTCGTCTACCAGATTTGAAGATCACGGAAAGAGAGAAGTTCGCCAACCATGATGTTGCATTTGTGACTTGTTGACTGTAACTTAAGTGAGCACGATCGACCTCACCCAAAGGGATCGACGAATCACCAATTAGGAAGCTTATTGCTAAAATTGATTGTGTCTCTTCTAGGGCATCGCTTCCAATTGGACGGGCTGAGATGGGCTCGCTAAACAAAATTGGTGAGTCGCTTAAGAGGTATTATATCGCCTAAATTGACAGAACCTAGAACCATGATAGGCACACCTAATGTACTTGGTGAGTCACCAAATTGCATGGCAGCACGCCAATAATGCCGAAATGGTAGGGCTTTCTTCCCACCTACACAAACAACACACATTATTGAAAAACACTAACACATGGGTTGCCTCTTATGAATCACCTAAGTTAATATTGTGGCACGACGTGGACATGCCCCTAGACATCATCCAAATACACCACTTTAACCACTCTCACCTCATGACCTTCTCCAAAATAAAATTTCAAACATTGGCCATTAACCTTGCACTTGGAGTCATCTACATTAACAATTTCAATAGATCCATTCCCAAACACTTGAGTTACCTTAAATGGATCAGACCACTTTGATTTTAACTTTCCTAGAAAGAGGTTCAATGGGGAATTTAATAACAACACTTTCTCACCTACCTGAAACTCTCGGTGTAGGATTTTAGCATCATTCCAATGCTTTACCTTTTCCTTGTAAAGGAATGAACTTTCTTATGCCTTTAGCTAGAATTCCTCCAACTCAAGGATTTGATCCACACGATTATGTGAAGCACTATCCCAATTGAGATTTATAGTTTTTTAACGCCCATAAGGCCTTGTGTTCTAATTCTATTGGCAAATGACAAGCTTTGCCAAAGACCAACTAATAGGGGAACATCCCGATAGGCAATTTAAAAGTATTCTGATAAGCTCAAAGGGCATCATCAAGACTCTTTGACCAGTCAGTTCTATTTGCATTCATTTTTTTCACAAAATGTTATTGATCTCTCAGTTAGACACTTCAACTTGTCCACTTGATTGAGGATGATCTGGCGTAGTAACTTTATATTTCACCCAATATTTAGACAAAAGAGATTCAAACTTCTTGTTGTAGAAATGGGATCCCCCATCACTGATTATTGCCCGAGGGGTGCCAAACCTTGTAAAGATATACCATTTGAGGAATTGCACTACACTTCTCCCTTCACTATTAGTTAAAGCCACCTCTTCTACACACTTTGATACATAGTCCACAGTCACCAAAATGTATTTGTTACCAAAAGAACTCACAAAAGGCCCCATGAAATCTGTCCCCCATACATCAAAAAGCTCAACTTTAAGAATTGATGAAAGAGGGAGTTCCTGACGATAAGAGATACCCCCTTGTATTTGGCATTTAATGCATATCTTAGAAAAATCATTTGCATCCCGGTTCAGATTGGACCGGTCGTATTCACATTACAACACTATAGAGGTTGTCTGAATTCCACCATGGTATCTGCCCACTAGTCATGCATGACAAGCCTTTAAGATATTCTTTACCTCAACTTCCAGTACAAACTGCAGATTATGTGGTCAGCGCATTCCCTAAGCAAATAAGGTTTATCCCAAAAGTATTTCTTCACTTAAAATACGAACTTCTTTGATATATCAACCCATCAGGTACAATCCTACATACCACATAGTTAGCATAATCCACATACCATGGTGTTGAGCCATTATAACACCCCGGATTCGAGAAGGGCAAGACATCAGTTTTTCAAAAGTTACAGGTGCCATCCAACGGAGGCCACCCATGACCCGTGGATGGGACCACCGAACATAGGTGTGGTACGTGGTTGGTCACCCCTAATTTTTGGCTGAAGCCTAGACCCGCGACTTGACCAACGGACCGTCAGTGGGTCCATGGTTCATGGTCGAGGGTCCGTAGGTCAGGACCCCAAATTTCAGTTTCTGACCATAGTCGATGGTTGTGCAGGATGGACCATTGGTTAGTTCACGGTCCGTCGGTCGAGGGTCGTGGTCGGCAGGTCGACATTTATTTCAAGGGTAGTTGGGTCTTTTCCTAATTAATTTATCCCTATACTACGTCATTTTACCCTTTATCTATAGACATAAGTGATTTCAACTCCCAAATTAATTCATTCTCTTCAAATTCACCAAAGAAAAGAAGAACAAGTCTCCTCTTCAAAATATTTCGCTCTCTAGAAGCTTGAAAAAAAGATTCAAGCTAGGGTTCAAAGTCAAGCCTTCATTCTTCAATTGCTTTGGGCTTTGATATCAAGGTATGATAGTTTTCATCCATGGATTTCTTCCATTCATGGAGTTCCAAAATTCTCCTATTTTCAAAGTTAGAAATCCCCAATTGAGTTAGGGTTTTCTTCAATTGTCATGGGTTCTTTTGATTATTGATTTAAATGATTGAGTTATGATCTCTTATGCATGAATTGATGAAATACTATGATTTTATGATGATTTCCCTATGAACCCATGAAACCTCCATGTTTTCCAAGTTAGGATCATATGATGTGGTATTTTTATTATGAAATGAGAATTTTATGAAATCAAGCATGAATTGATAGAATTACATGAATTTATGATGAAATCCATGTCTAACCCATGTTTTCTAGATATTGATGATTAACGGTGGGTTTTGAACCTTGAAAGGTGAATTATGGAATTATGCATGTTCTTATAAAATTTATGTAAATGTTTTAAGGATGATTTGAGAGTGAAGTATCAATGATGATGTTGTTGTAGTGTTGTTGAAAGGATTTCTCATATACACATAAAAGCATGGAAAGGATTCTAAGGTTGAAAGGTCTTCTCACCTAATTGAATCAAAGATACAGAGCTATCCTAATGAATTAGTTTGGATTGGAAAGATGGTTTGCCCTTCCATGGATAATAAGAACAAGTGAGAAATGACTACTCCGTGGGATTTATGCTTATCACCGAGAGGCTATTGAGATGAAAGCTCTCCCGTTAGTAGAGGTCGTGTTTCTAGAAGCAATCTCATATCCCTTACCTATGTGCCCCCATAGGATGATTGTCTAGATAGATATTAGCTAGTGAATCCACTTAAGCTAGAAGTTCATGGTTCTACCTTGGCAAGTAGGATAACTCTTTTCGGTGTGGGAGGCACCGGGGGATCATGTTATAGCTCACATGATCTCTATGTCGGTTAAGGCTAATTCCCACAATAATGATGAACTAAGATTACTTCAAGAAGTATCTTATATGTGTTCAAAGGTTTTAAAGATGTTAGCTTGCATTGACCATGTTTTATGACTTGTGTTTTCTAACTCTTCTTACATCATGTTTTAGCTTGGCCAATTGCATGTCATGAAATGTCCCATTTTAGCATGATTTAAATGTTTTATGCATAGCTATCATACTTGGTACATTATTTTGTACTAACACATACTCGTGCCTACATTTCCCTAAATGTAGTGTCCGACAGTCAGGGTCCTCAGTTTCGTGGCTAGTGGTTGATCTCAACATTTTCGAGCTTGGTAAGTCCTCATGCTTCGAAGACGGATTTTCATTGTTCTCAGTTTTTGACATGATATATGGGCTACACCAAATTTCATTCTATTGTATTAGATGGCTATTGAGACTAGTGTTATAGACTTCCGCTTTCTTCTATAAAACATTTGGTCTTGAAATATTGTTTCTACCTATTATGTTCTATTTCTTATGTTATGAATGCTAAGTGGCTCGTATGGGGTCTCTCGGGGTCCCATATGCCATGTTACATCTAGGGGGTACCCCTGGGTCATGACAGCTATAAGGGAGCCCCATTACTATTTCATTGGGAAAAGTTTCATCAATCTCTCTTTCTTTAGTTGCTATAGCAATTGGTTCAAGCCAAGACAAATGATCAACCACTTGATTTTCACACCCTTTCCTATCTCTTCCTTCAAAATCAAACTCTTGAAGGAGGAGTACCTAATGGATCAATCTTGGTTTAGTTTCTTTCTTTGCAATGAAATATCAAAGAGCGGCATGATCAGTGTGCACAATTACTTTAGTGCCCATAAATAAGCTTTGAGCTTCTCAAACCTATACACAACAAATACCAACTCTTGTTCTGCGACAGTATTATTCTTCTGAGCACAATTTAGAGTCTTACTAGCATAATAGATAGGGTGAAAGAGCTTGTTCTTGTGTTGACCTAGGACGGCACCAAGAGCTACACCATTGGCATCACACAACATCTCAAAGGGAACACTTAAATCCGGAGTAATAATGATTGGGGCTGAGACTAATTTTCTTTCTAACCCAAAAATGCCTTCACACAATTAACAACGAACTCAAAAATACTTTTTTCAATCAACCTACACAATGGGACAACTACCTTGGAGAAGTCTTTTATGAATCGATTATAAAATTCAACATGTCCAAAGAAACTTCGAACACCTTTATGGAAATTAGGGGAGGAAATTTTGCAACTACATCAATTTTCGCTCGATCCACTTCAATACCCTTTCTCGAAATCTTGTGTCCAAGCACAATTCCTTCTTTAACCATAAAATGAAATTCTTATCAATTAAGAACAAGATTTGTCTCGACGCACAATTCTAACACTCTACTCAAATGATTTAAACATTCTTCAAAGGAGTCATCAACAATAGAAAAGGCATCCATGAAAATCTCTATAGAATCTTCTACCATATTAGTGAATATCGATAACATGCACTTTTGATATGTTTCTGGCGCATTACACAATCAGAATAGAATTTTTTTGAAGGCAAATGTCCCATATGGGCAGGTGAGAGTGCTATTTTCTTGATCTTTTGGGGCAATGGAAATTCGATTGTAACCCGAATAGCCGTCAAGGAAGCAATAACATCCTCTACCTGCAAGATGATCTAACATTTGGTCGATAAAGGGAATTGGTAAATGATCCTTCTCAGTCTATGAGTTGATTCACAAAGAAATGGTGTAAGCAGAAGGGAAGGCGCAACAGTTAGCGACTGCCCGAGGAGTGATCCCTCTCTTTTTTTCCCTTTATTAAGATAAGAAAATAGACAATAAGCCCGTCAAGTTTCCGATAATCCGTACACACCCTCCATCCGGAAACAGGGCGGGTTGCAACGATTTCATTCTTTCCATTTAATACTACGGTCATACCACCATTTTTGGAACACATTGCCCTAGACTCACCCATTTGATAACCACAATAGGATATATCACTCTGGCATCCAACCATTTGATTAACTATTTTTTACCACTTCTTACATAGGAGGATTCAGCCTCCTTTGATGTCCAACACTCGGCTTGCATTCATCGGATAGTTGAATCTTGTGTGTGCAAATACTCAAAGGAATCCCTATAATATCGGAGATAGACCAACCCACGGCTTTAATATGCTTCTTCAAAGTACCAATCATGACCTCTACATGCTCTATCAATAAGTCTTTTGCGACAATTACCAGTAATGTACCATCATCCTCGAAGAATACATATCGAAGATGTGAAGGTAACATTTTAGCTCTAATTTTGATGGCTCTTCAATTGATGGTTTGCCTAGATGATTTTTCTAGTTTTTCAAGTCAATGTCCAATTTCTTAGGGTGGAAAAAAAAAGTGCTCGAACCTACAAAAGAACCCACTACCTCAAAAAAGTCATTAATCTCCTCTCTATCATAATTGAGCAACACATCTGCCAATGATTTCCACTACTCATCATTTCGCTTACACTGGCCACCGCCTCATTGATGCACATCTACTTGAGATGCCATGGGCATATCATCGGGGTACTTTATGAATTTGCAAATGTTGAAATTTACTTCTTTATTGGTTACCCTGAATTTTAAGTCACCACTCTCAACATCGACAATAGCTTTCCCAGTAGCTAAAGATGGTTGACCAATGATAATCAGAATTTCGGCATCAATTTCACAATCAAGGACTATAAAATTAACTGGAAATATAAACTTATCCACCTTCACTAGAATGTCATACACCACTCCCACCGGCCTTTTGATTGACTAGTCCGTCAGCAATAATCTCATGGTTGTTGGCTTTGGGTCGTTCAGCCAAAGTTTCTTGAAAATCTTCAAAGGCATCAAGTTTACGCTTGCCCCGAGCAGATAAGCTCTAGAAATTTGATATCCCCCAATAATACATAGAATAGTGAATGCTCTCAGGTCATTTTTCTTTGTGATCATGTTTCTTGTCATAATAGTGCTACAATTGTGAGAGACTCTAAGAGTTTCGAACTCCATCCTTCGTTTCTTTGTCACCATCTCTTTCATATATTTATCATAACCCGATATCCCAATCAAAGCATCCACTAAAGGGATGTTCACCGATAAATTCTTGAGTACACCTAAGAACTTTTGATATTTTGCATCACTCTCTTTTTTCTTTAGGCATTGTGGAAACTGTGGGGTTATCTTTATTGGCACTTGTGTAGATGGGGCTGCTACATCATCATCTTTCTTATTTGCTCGCAAACAGCTTCCATGGTTCTCTTCTTCAACAACAGCTGGTGATAACTCATCAGCTTGACTCGTTGGTTCATTATCGACAACTACCTTTTTTTGAGCCAACATCTCCACTGAAAGACTCATTTTGCCACTCCGAGATACAAAAGTCGCTACATGAGTATCACTCCTTGAATTTACTTTCATATCAATAGGCACACTCTCTTTTGATGTTAAATCTAAATGAGCTGAAATCTAGATCATTTGTGCCTCAAGTTGCTTAATAGATGTTTAGTGGGAAGTAACGTTGTGCGTCAATGTGGAGAAGTTTATCTTCATTTCTTTCAATACCATGTCGAAACCTTCCACCTTTTCAAGTATCTTCACTAACATGTTATTTGTTCAAGAATCATTTGAATTCGTTTGGCCCACCTTGTAATTTGAATAATAAAACGGAGACTCATACTCCTTACCATCAACATCATGCTCCTCCTACACAGCCTTTTGACTACTCCAACCAGGACTTTCCCAATTATTGTCACCACCTTCTTTCCGATGTTGATTATCACCCGGCCTTTGATAGCTCAGAAAAAGAACCCTCCACCTTATTCCTTACACGATAGTATTCTTAATCAAACCCCTCTTTAAGGTTTACATCCATCAACCTCAATCCCTTACTAACAAAAATTGCATTCACCAATTTGAATTAATCCCTAATGACATGATTTTATATTAATTCAAGTTGGGTCATCATTTTTTCCATATCATCATCACATCTTGTGCTCTTCTTTATTTCTCTCCCGGCAAGCCCAAATATGTAGAAACTATTTGACTTTCTCCCATGTACCATGCACGATTGATCTTAGTCATCTCATTAAGTAATGTTGAAGTCATCTCAAAGGTTGCTTCATGATTCCTCCTCGAACAAGTTGATCAACTAATCTTTTGTTCACGTTGTTAAGGCTCTAGTAAGAATATTGCAACAACACTTTATTCGGTAGCTCATGATCGGGACATTGTAGCATTAATTGTTGAAATCCCATCCATGTCTTATGAATGGATTCTCCTTCAACTTGTATGGAATTTTGTATACGGTCTCTTAGCTACAACATCATTGATGGAGGGAAATACTTATCAATGAACTCTACAAGAAGCTCTTGCCAAGAGGCAATAGAATTTCTTGGTAACTTAGCCAACCACTTGATTGCTTTCCCCATTAGGGAAAAGGGGAATAACCTCAACCAAATGGGTTCTTGCAAAACATTCTTGAGTATGGATGTCCCACTCACCTCCACAAAATTTCGAATATGATCATGGGGTTTTCATGAGCTAAACCCCAGAAGAACCCTTTGATTTGCAAAAGGTTGGAGCATTGCACCGATTACTTGAAACAGTGCATTACCCACATTTAGAGGTAACCGGATAGCTCCATTGCACTCAAGGTTTTATTCATCAACATTATCCATAGTTTCTATATCCACTTATTATCCATGATCACTGACGGTATTACTTTTAATTGAACTCATCATGTCACCCATCAAAATCAACATAATGAAACAAATAGTAAGAATGTTCTACTACACTAAATAAGTACACAAAAACACTTCACTAAAAGAATTCTAAGCACCACTATCCGGCAACAGCGCCATTTTTTTATAACGCTAAACTTACTTATAAAATCATTAAATAAATAAGAAATCATTATTAATCTAATTACCCAATGTATGAGGTGGGGGTAGAATTCCACAGGGAGTGGTATGTGAAAGAAATCAATTACAAAGTCAATTTGTGTCCAAATTCATGGCAGGTAAATGGTAATAAGGCTGGAAAGAATTCCTATTATCAAATTAAGACTATTAAGTAACCAATTTCGATCAATTAACCTAAAATAAATTATTTACAAGCAAGCGGAGTGGGAATCTTGGAGTGTGCAGAAGTGGGTATCGATTTCAAAAGGTGGGTAAATGTGAATGCTCAAAAATCGTAACTACCCATGAATAGGTTGGGTTAATCTCAAACACATATCATATTTCTCAATCATAATATGCTCATTAAAAGAATTCCTCTCGGACACCCTTGTGTATTGTAACACTTCGGATTCGATAAGGGTAGAAAATTTTAACTTTTGCAGGATCTGGTGCTAGTCCCGACAAAACCACCAACGGCTCGTGGACTGACACAGAGACCATAGGTTGCTTCGTGGGTGGCAGTCCAAATCTTTCCAAAATGTCAAGTTCTATTACTTTTCCAACAGTTCACCAGGATAGCCAATCATGCAATGCAGGAGCCGAAGGTAAGTTTTGTAAGTGAGTCCAAACTTACAGAAAATTCAGAGTCAAAGTTGATACCCACGACTGGCATGTATGGCCCGTAGGTGGACCCACCGACTGTACATGGGTTCATCATTGGGAGTCCAAAAATCTTGGTCTTTGAACCCATTAACGGCCAACCAGTATGATCCAAGGTCTGACCAACGGACCGTAGGTCAGGTCATCGACAGGAGTCCGCAGTTATTTTCTTTAGGGCTTTTGGGTCTTTTCCTAATTTTTTACCCTCTATTAGAAACCCTATATAAATGTTTTTAACCCCGAAGTCTTCCAAATCAATTCATTCTCTAAAATTCTCAAAACAAGAACAAGTCTTTCTCTCAAATATTTCTAGAAGAAGAAGAAGAATAAGAAAACTAGGGTTTTCAAGTCAAGTCTCCAATTCCACCATTGAAGTCAAGATTTTGGCATTAAGGTATGATAGTCTTCATCCATGGATCCCTTTCCTCCATGGAGTTCCTAAATTCTCTAATTTATAAAGTTAGAAATCCCCAATTGAGTTAGGATTTTCGTCTATGTCATGGATTCCTTTCAATGTTGATTTATTTTATTGTTTTATGATCTATTATGCATGCATTGAGAAGATTCCATGCTTTTAAGATGAATTCCCATGAACACATGCCTAACCCATGTTTTCTAGATTATGATGATTGAAAGTGGGTTTTGAACTATGAAAGGGGAATTATGGAGATATGCATGTTCTTATGAAATTGATGAAATATGTTGTAAGTTACTTTGAGAGTAAAGAATATATGATGTTGTTGTTATTAATTATTGTGAAAGAATTTTCTTACATAATTACTCAATGCATGAATGTGAAAGGGTTTCTTACATAAAGGATTCTAAGGTTGAAAGGTCTTCTCACCTAAAATGAATTAAAGTTAAGGAGTTATTCTAATAATGAGACAAGTGGCGATAACCCGTGACCTCCAATGATAAGACAAGTGGCGATTACCCATGTCTCATGATTGTTAAGGAAAGTTAAGAATAATGAATATTCTGTGGGAGTTATGCTTAGAACCGAGTGTACAAGTGGCGATTACCCATGTCCCATAAACTATGTACCATCATAGATTGTTTAGATAGACATTAGCTAGTGTATCAACGTAAGCTAGAAGTTCATGGTTCTTACCTTGACAAGTGAGAACACCTCTTTTTGGTGTGGGGTAGACACCAGATTCTATGTTAATAGCTCACGTGGTTTTATATTTCAGTTAAAGGTAATTATCCCACAATAATGAATTAAGGTCATTTCAAGAAGTATCTCATGACTATCTTAAAGATGTTTTCTTGCATTGACCATGTTTTTATGACTCATGTTTTCTAACTCTTTTATCTCATTTTTAGCTTGGTCATAGCATATCATGAAAAAGTCCCTTTTTATCATGATTTCACATGTTTTATGCATTGCTATAATACTTGGTACATTTTGTACTAACGCATACTCTTGCCTACATTCTCCCAAATGTAGGGTTCGACGCTCCAAATTTGTACTTCTGTGGCTAGGATCATTTAGTAGAAGTTTGAAGATTGGTGAGTTCTCATATTCTGAGGACCAAGCCTTTATTTCATATTGTCTTTACATTTCAGTTTTGAACTTGATATACGGGTTACGTCCCGATCATTCTTATCTACTAGATGGCTTTGAGACATTGTTAGACTTCTGCTTCTTTTTATGAAACTCTTATGTTTTGAAATTGTCTTTTTCCTTTCATTGATTTTCTATTATCTTGTATGATGTATGTTAAGTGGCTTATGTAGGGCCTCTTGGGGTCCTATACGTCATGTTACACCTAGGGCATACTTTGGGTCGTGACATGTATAATCAACTAAACAACCCAATACCTTGACATGAATCTTCTCTCTCGAGCAAGATTAACAATTAGAAATGAAACTCCAAATTCCGTTTCTCAAGCAAATGAAGAATTTCAAACTAATATGCAAGCATCAATTCAATTACCCACTTTATATATCCTCTCTCAAGCAATATATAGAAATCTAAAGCTAGAATTAAGTTTGCAATCTTAATTCATAAATTAAACACATGACAATCAAACTAAATCCATGGAAATCAAAGTAAAACAGAGCAATACACATTATCCCATCAATTTAATCAAAACTCAACTCTATATGCACACTCCTAGAATAGGGGTTTTAGCCAATCATATTAAAAGTACAAAAAATATACCAAAAATATTCTCGGCCATCAGATTGATGATTTCCAACTTCAATTTAAGAGACTCACTTCTGAAATCCCAAAAAGTATAGGTTACAAACTTGTTTCTCACACTACAAAATAGAGGTTTGTATTTTACTCTACTTGGGAAAGTTTTAGATTCAATTGTATGAGCAAAAATAATATACTTTCTCTCTCTTTTCTACTATTTATACTACCCCCAAAAACTATCCAAAATTCCATCAAATTTTCCTAGTCGGTGATGTTAGTCGTGATAGATGACTCATTCGAAGAGTCGCCAACTTATTTTTCTTCTCGCCTTTCTTAGATTCAGGCTTCAGGTTTTTGAACCACAGTTGGCGAGCTCGATAGAGTTCACCCTTCACATTCAGTGAGTTGTCGATCATCACCCAATCTCGCCTTTTTGGCCTTCAACTTGTCTTAATTGTACTTCACTTTCAATGAATACATGTTAGTCCGCCGATTGAATTCGGTGAGTCATTGTTTAGTTATTTTCCTCGCCGACTTATCTTGAGCGTTTGAGTCAAGGCTCTGTCATTTTTGGCCAGGTTTGGCACATTCGATGAGTCGTAGAGTGCTTTTTTATGAGCATCAATGTCATACTTTTGCTCTTTTTCAATATTTTACCCTTTTTGCGTAATTTCATCTTTGTCTTCTCCTAGAGACTTCATAGCTACAAACACAATAACTTCTTAGAAATTGGACATAACTAGCATTGAGGACATCAATTTTTGAACTAAAATGGCCTCAAATGAGTCAAAATCTCAGATTCGTTAGTCTTTTTCCATGATTACCTCCTCATGTTCGAACCATTGCTCTAGTTTGCTGATGAACCTGACTAACTACTTGTTGCAGAGGCATTCCTTCTTAAAGTGCCCAAACTCCCCATAATGGAAACAACCACGGCCAAGTGAAGGCATGTTGGATAATGTATAAGAAGCCCCTTAACCACCCGTGGAAGCAGGCATAGCCGACTGAATCAGAAGAGCTACATACATTTGATGACCTGAACCTCTGGAGTACGAATCACTATAGTACCCATATTTTTGGACTTCTTTGCCTGCCTTGGCCTGCCCAGCCTGTCGAACTCCCTTTACCTTTTTCACAAATTCAATCACCTCATTGAAACTATTACCTTTAGAGGTCATATGCACAAACAAAACCTGCAATTCAAAACTCAAACCTTTGACGAACAATCGGATCCTCTCTTCCTCAATGCTCACCAACTACGTAGAATATCAAGATAATGCATGGAACTTAGCCTCATTAGTAGCCAGAGTCATGTTATCCTTCTGAAGAGCCATAAACTCATCCTTCTTCCTATCTTTGAAGCCATGAGGCACATACTTTTCCAAGAACAAAGAATGAAATTGTGCCCAAGTTAATAGAGGCAAGCCCAATGAACGACATTCCACATAAGCTCTCCACCACTACTTTGCCTCATCCTGAAGCTAGAAAGTCACAAACTAAACCCCATGTTTATGTTCAATGCCTAACTTATGAAGCCTCTTGAAGCAGTTCAATATGAACTCGAAGGCATCCTCACCCTTAGAATCATGAAACACTGGAGGCTTAATCTTCGAGAACTTAGTTAGAATCTCATATTCTGTACAATTCATCACAGGGTTAAGCAACACCGAAGTCCTTATTTAGCTTAAGAACAGTAGCAGCAATAGTCTGAGTGACCAGGTAGTCTGCGTCATGGGAAAGGCTCCAGTACCTACCAACCCACTTAGAAAAGCTAGTACTAAACAATACCCATTTCCAAAGGGGGAAGACATGCATCGCAGCCTGCACCTTAACTTCATGTTTAACATCATCTTTAATCTCAATATCAATCTCTTCCTCCACAGGATCCTGGGGTTCGGGTAGGGTCACTTCCCTTGGTGCTTTCATTTTCTGAGCTCCACCTCTGGCGGGTGTTTCTCTTCCTCTTCCCATATCTCTCTCTCTTTGACTCTACCATGACCTCTCATTGTGGGCTCAATTGCTTACTCTACCACTGGAGCTACTACCCTTGCACTATTAGGTCAAGTGTAAACTATCTGTAGACAAAAGAGTGGAAGATTAGGATATCAATTTGGATCGCCAAATACTAATTAGAATCAAGTCATAGCATGAAGGAAGAAAGAAAAATAATTTCCTAAACTCATGTAGCCTCTTACAGAAAAGTACAAATATCTTTGTATCGTTTCATAGGACTCTACTAGACTAATTTTGGTATGATGAGATCAACAAACTTAGGGCTCTGATACCAAGCTTGTAATGACCCTGACCATCGTCAGTGGCACCCATACTAATCCACTTGGTGGGAGAATCGATGAATAACTTGAAACCAACCCAACACCATTTCTAAAGCTAATTTATCATAATAAGGAAATAAAATAGTTTTGAGTCCCCATAAACTCAACCCAATAGTCTAAAAACTTTTAATGCGAAAAATAACCCTTAAGAACTCAAAATCATCATACCAAAACTCTGAAAGGTCAAACTAGGGATGCAACACTGAAACTAAACATAAACTAAAGTTTATAAGTCTGTGTCCAAGTAAATGGACAAGAAAATGTAGAAGAATCCATGATAGCCTTATGCAGCTCACCCTTATATTCGAAGTCAAGCATCTCTCAACTGAAATCTTAGATCAGTCGTTGGAAGATGTCCTATACTCAACAAGGAAAAGAACAGGTGCAGTATAAATACACAAACCACATTATACTGATAGGATCAAATGACCAGCCCAAGATATGAATGTAAATAGTTCGCTACAATATAGTAACATATGATAAACATATGACAACAAGTAACAAACCACATAGACTCTCAGTCACATGGAATGAACATCAATGCCAAGATGCATGTCCCATATGATCACAAATGCAAATGCACAGTTCTCTTATGGAACCATAATCATATATATGGTCCTCTCACGGAACCCAAACCTAAATTGTTTGTATACCAGCATGGTATCTGAGCCATCTATAGATATTGTACCTACGTGGTACCCAAGCCATCTGTAATTAGTGTACCGATGTGGTACCCGAGCCAACCAATAATCACAAGCAGTCATGCACAATCACATAACACAATGAACAAGACCACTTGAAAACCACAAGTCACAATAACAAGTTCATTACATGAGATTACCTAATGATGACATACCATATGTCTCCCTACCATGCATATTACAAAGTAGTAGATATGCATACATACAAAAGCTGGAAACATACAACCATCACCTACCTTGAATTAAGCCTCTTGGAAACTCTAAATAACCCAAGTTTTTCCATTGCAAATTTCCTTGGCTTGTTCTTGATCTAAACGAAACAATATAAACAATAATCAATCACTAATCGCATATTATATAACCAATATTATCAACAAATCCTAACCCTAGGGCAATATATGATCATATTCCCCCAACTTAGGGCTCTTTCCCACCATGAAATCATGTCAAAACCTTCCTTCTATAGCAATAACCTAGATTCTAAGGCTTAAAAATTAATGCACAAGCTTGTGAATTCAAATTCTTACCTTTACCGACAAATTCCATGGAAAAATGAGTGCAAACTGCCCAAAAATGCCCCTCCCAAGTGCAAGAACTCAAAGTGCCAAAAATAAGGGTTTTAAGGTTGTTTCTGCACTAAAATCATATTCGGTCCGCTAAAGCGGCCCAACTCACTATAGCAACATAACTATAGCAGAAACTAACCCTGATATAGCGGTCTGGACACTCTATTATACCGGGATGCCTCCCGCTATAGAGGGCTCGTGAAACTTCAGACACTCAAACTCCAAAAAAGATCATTTATACAACACAAACTCTTCCCTTTACATCCCAACACATATCTTTCACACCAAGATCAATTTCGGGAGTTATATTTACCCGGTTTCGATTCTGAAATGCCTTATGAACTCATTAATGTCTTGGCTAGAAGAATATATCAACCAAACCTCAACATCACTCCCACCCATTACCGGATGGACCTAGACCTCACCAAAATTAGACTTCATCTAAGGCTAGCCTAGCTAAAAATTTGTAAGTCACTACTCGAAAAGTTTTCTAGCTTACTCATAACGACCAGTTCAGGTCCTTACAATTGTACATGTCCAAGCAATCACCATTTGTGATTGAAGTTCATTGAACATCCTCATCTTGTAGTTGGATGAAGATGTACATAATGATTTTATTTATTTAATTATTTATGTTGTCCAATCTTTGGTGAAGAAGTAGACAAAACACTTTCTCCTATCAATTTACCGTAGATATACTAGATGAAGATTCTCATCCATACCATTCATCGAAGGAGAATTAGTTGTGACCAAAGAGACGCATATTATTTGCAACTTCTGTTATCTTCTACATAGAGAGAGAAACACAAAATTTTTAAGTCAATAGAACTTCATCATGAAAAGTGCAGGAGCACATGAAACTATTTTTACCATGCTGACTTGAAGCTTCAAACTATTGGCACCTGAGATACATCACCTCTTTTTTTTTAGATTTACGATGGACTGCAAACAATCTCATTATCATATCAAAAGATGTGGGAGATCATTCATAATTGGCATGGAATCACTTGATGCATCTTCATTGGTTGTCTTGGCTTTGACATACTTGGTGCATTTTTCATTGCAATTGTGGCTTTGGGGCGACGAACCAAACTTGATGCATCTTCTTTTATAGTTGTGTCTTTAGAGACGAAGCAAACTTAGTGCGTCTACTTCTACAATTGTGGCTATGGAGAGAACCACACGTAGAGTGTCTTCCTCTAAAGTGAGGCTTTGACGATAAATCATACTTTGTATCTTTTCTTCTATAGTTTTGCTTTGGTGAGAAAGAGATTTTGGTGTAGTCTGTCCTAATTTTGGAGAGCAACTACTTGGCACATGATCAACTCCACAAATCAGACTCTAAAAAATGTCCCATGCCAAAGATAGAAGCTCGCTTATGGGTGAATCTATCCATAAAAATAGTGATGATGTTTGATAAAAAGATAATACGAACTTGACGAAGGCATCTATAACGATTTGGCAAGCCACTTCTTGGTGTTTGATCTTTTCTTCTTATTTTTTTATACTTAGGCTTTTTGTATAGGATGATATGTCAAATTTTTTCATCTCTTTTTATCATTGTTAATGTATAAAAACTCTTGCAATTTTGAAGCAATAATATATATTTACTTAACACTTCAATGCAAAACAAGTGGGTTTTTTTATGATTTGTCTAGGCAACCTATTTCATGGTTTTCAACCTAGTGAATTTTTTTGGAACATACAGATTTAAACTCATGCGAGACAAGAGTAACAACTTGAAGAATTAACTTATTTTTATGGAGCTTTTGTGACTTCAAGATTTTGTTCGATTTTGAAGAGATTTTTAACTTGAATATTTGACTCAAACTAGGAGAGTTTTGTAACTCATTAGATCTGCCTCCAATATTAAGAGATGTTCAACTTAAGATCATCTTAAATTTGAAGAGTTTCACAACTTAAAGATTATCTCAAATTTGAAAAGTTTTGCAAATTCAAGATTAGATTGAAGTTGAAGAGTTTCATGACATACAGTTTTAAGTGTGTGTCAATGAGCATTTCAATTTGAAAATTTGGCTCGAATATGATGAGTTTTATAACTTGAAATTTAGGGTCGTGCATTGGAGAGCATTTCATCTTGAAGGATTTACTCAAATTTTAGGAGCTTTGTGACTTGAAGACTTAGCCTGAATTTGATAAGCTTCATGACATGCATTTTAGGCTCGTGCATCGAGAAATATTTTAACTTGAAGATTTGGCTCAAATTTGATGAGCTTTGAAACTAGAAGGCTTTGCTCAAATTTGATGAGCTTTATGATATCCATTTAAGGCTCATGCACCAAGAAGCATTTCAACTTGAAGACTTGGCTCAAATTTGATGAGCTTTGAAACTTGATAACTTAGCTCAAATTTGATGAGCTTCGTGATATACATTTTAGGCTCTTACGTCGAGGAGCACTTTGACTTGAAGACTTGACTCTAATTTGATGAACTTTGAAACTTGAAGACTATGCTCAAATTTGATAAGCTTTATAGAATGCATTTTAGGCTCGTGCGTCAAGGTGAATTGTAACTTACATAGACTCATTAATTTCAGGTTTGGATGAAAGTTTGTCCTCATCCTCAATATCATGTACATTTTATTTATGAGGATCAAAGTTCGGCAGCCCTTGACCTCTACTTGTAGCCATACTTAGTTCCATATCATGAGCATGAGTTGCTATTGTTCAAATGTTTTAAGTTTTATGTCTTGCTATATGTAACAAAGATCCCAATGCATAACTTGGAAGCATATTTTGATCTCACAAGTTTTATTAAGGTGATATTTGCAATTACGGCTGAAGCTCCTCCAATGATTGAAGAGATTAATGGCTTGCTCATAATTCTTTTGGCGGACCTTAGAAAGTTCTATCATGCTCACAACACACCTTGTGTTATAGAAACTCTTATGAAATTGTTGCTCCATCTACTCCCAGCTATTGATCGAACTAGATTCAAGATCGATATACCAGTTGAAAGCATTTCCTTTGAGAGATCGGACAAACTGTTTAATGAGATTCACTGTATGTTCCAGAATTGTAAGTTTCAACAAAATATGTTACATGTTGTTTTGGATTTCCCTTGGTGTCAAACTGCTTCAACGTAGGAGGTTGATAGCCGGCATGTATGTTTCAACTATCAATCATTTTCATATACGAATTTATATATGTGAGAGGATATTTGGATATGGACCCAAAATTATCTTTGATAACCTCCCTGATGAAGTCCCTTCAATCAGTCAATAGGAATCAAACCTTCAGCAGACACTTGTTTTTCATTGATCATTTTTTCTTATAGGGAAAAAGGACAAATATACCCCTAAACTATCGTAAATGGTATACAGATACCCTCTGTTAGACTTTTGGGACTTTAGTGTGTCACGACCTAGGGATACTCCTAGATGTAACATGGTGTATAGGACCCCGAGAGACCCCATACAAGCCACTTAGCATTCATAACATAAGAAATAGAACATAAAAGGTAAAACAACATTTCAAGTCCAAAAGTTTTTGCCAAACTAAAACAGAAGTCTAAAACACTTGTCTTAATAGCCATCTAATACAATAGAATGAAATTGGGCCTAGCCCATACATCATGTCCAAACCTGAAAGTAAGACAGAAACTAAATACACTGAGAATCCGTCCTCGAAGCATAAGGACTCACCAAATCTCGGAAATCTCGCAGTCAACCACTAGCCATGAATTTGAGGACCCTGACTGTTGGACCCTACATTTGGAGAAATGTAGGCAAGAGTAAGTGTTAGTACAAAACAATGTACCAAGTATGATAACCATACATATAAAAATTTAAAACATGCTAAAATAGGACATTTCATGACATGCAATTGACCAAGCTAAAACATGATATAAAAGGGTTAGAAAGCATAAATCATAAAACATGGTCAATGCAAGCTAACATATTTAAAACTGTGGAACTCATATGTGATACTTCTTGAAGTAACCTTAGTTCATTATTATTGTTGTTGTGGGAATTAGCCTTCATCGACATAGAGACCATATGAGCTATACCATGATCCCCGGGTCTCTCCCACACCAAAAAGGGTTGTCCTACTTCCCAAGGTAAGGACTATGAACTTCTAGATTAAGTGGATCCACTAGCTAATGTCTATCTAGACAATCATCCTATGGGGGCACAAATGTAAGGTATAAAGAGATTGATTCTAGAAACCCGGCCTCTACTAACGGGAGAGCTTCCATCTCAATATACTCTCAGTGCTAAGCATAAATTCCACGAAATAGTCATTTCTTACTTGTTCTTATTATCCATGGAAGGGCATGTCATCTTGCCAATCCAAGCTAAGTCATTATCCATGGAAAGGTAACATTCAATAACTAATCCAAGCTAGGTTCCATTAGGATAGCTCTTAATCTTTGATTTAATTAGGTGAGAATACCTTTCAACCTTAGAATCCTTAATATGTGAGAAAACCTTTCACGATCATGCTTTCATGTGTGTATGAGAAATTCCTTTGAACAACACAACAACAACATCATCATTGATACTTCACTCTCAAAGCATCCTTAAAACATTTACATAGATTTCATAAGAACATGCATAATCTCATAATCTCCTCTTTCATAATTCAAAACCCACATCACATTATCATAATTGGAAAACATGGGATTTACATGGGTTCATGGGGAAATCATCATAAAATCATAGTATTTCATCAATTCATGCATAAGAGATCATAATTCAGTCATTTAAATCAATAATCTAGAGAACTCATGGCAATTGAAGAAAACCCTAACTCAATTAGGGAATTCTAACTTTGGAAATAGGAGAATTGGGAAAT
The DNA here is from genome assembly GCA_036250505.1 of Solanum acaule. Taxonomy (NCBI): domain Eukaryota; kingdom Viridiplantae; phylum Streptophyta; class Magnoliopsida; order Solanales; family Solanaceae; genus Solanum; species Solanum acaule. The sequence continues at coordinate 27,706 of JAJOOR010019116.1, forward strand.
CTATGAATGAAAGGAATCCATGGATAAAAACTATCATACATCAAAGCCAATTGCTTATCTTTAATGGAGGAATGGCGACTTTGACTTGAAACCCTAGGTTGAATCCTTTTTCTTCAAGCTTTCTAGAGAGAGAAATATTTTGGAGAGGAGACTTGTTCTTCTTTTACAAATTTGAGAGAATGATTTCTATTGGGGAAATTTGGGGGTTAAAATACTTATAGGGGTCTTAGACATAGGCAAAACGACGTAGTATAGGGACAAAATAATTAGGAAAAGACCCAACTACCCTTAAAATAACCGTCGACCTACTGATCGACGCCTGGGACCGAAGGACCATGATCTGACCGACGGACCGTCCTGTTGGTCCGTCGTCTGGATCAGAGAGGGGATTTGGGGGGTCTGGACCACGGGCCCTCGACCACAAACCGTGGTCCAACCAATGGTTTGTTGATTCAGGCCGTGGTTCCAACTTTCTCAGCCCCTTTTTGGGTGGCCATCCACAGACCAAACCTACGGTCCGTGGTCCCATCCACGGGTCGTAGTTGGCCTCCGTTGGTTGGCACCTGAAACACTTGAAAACTATTACTTATGCCCTTCTCTAATTCGGGGTGTTACAATATCTCCCCCTTGGGATCATTCATCCTTGAATGAGATTCAAGCCAGTACAAAAAGAGTAGGAGAGAAACTAATAACCCAATCATCAATGCAACTTCATCTAAATTCATATAACCAAGGAGGAAATATCGACTCTAAGCTAGGACATACTAAAAACATCATAAGAGGGGTGGAAACTACATCTAACAGCCCATTATGCATACAATACAAATACCCAAGGAGGAAACATCAACACCAAGCTAATATCCGAGGAGGAAGCATCATCTCCAAGCTAAACATGTTCATATCATCATATCATGTAGTCTACATGCAATATATACTCAATGCGCATAAACATGTAGATATCAATCTAACAAACTCATTTTCTCAAAACTTAAACTTTTCATAAATCATGCATAGTAAGGAAATCATGGAAACATTTAAGACACATGACCCCAAAACAAAGAACAAATCATGAGGAACTCATTACCTCAAGCTAGAGTAGGAGTAAAGAAAAAGGATGAGGATACTGGGACATCATATCGGCCTCGGCCTCCCAAGTAGCACCCTCAACTAATTGATTCATCCACAACATTTTCACATGAGAAACTTCTTTATTTCTCAACTTCTTGACATGTCGGTCTAAAATCTCAACCGGAACTTCTTCATAAGAAAGATTCTTCTTAACTCCCAAACCTTCTAAGGGAACTATATATGTCGAATCACCAACACATTTTTTCAACATTGAGACATGGAAAACTGGATGCACGGATGCCAACTCACTAGCCAATCCTAGTTCATAAGCAACCTTACCAACACGTCTCAAAATTTGATATAGGCCTACATAACGGGGACTAAGCTTCCCTTTCTTGCCAAACCTCATTACACCCTTCATGGGTGAAATTTTCAAGTAAACCCAGTCGTGAACATACATCAACATATGACTTTTGTCGACTTTGAGCCATTTTCAACCTTTCTCTTATAAGTCGAACATTCTCTATGGCCTCATGTACCAACTCGGGACCTATTAGGGAAACTTCACCCACCTCAAACCAACCTATAGGAGATCTACACCTCCTACCATACAATGCCTCAAATGAAGCCATATCAATACTCGACTGATAGTTATTGTTATAAGCAAACTCAATCAATGGAAAATGGTATCCCAATTGCCCTTAAAATCAATCACACAAGCTCTCTACATATCTTCCAAAGTTTGGATAGTACGCTCCGCTTGCCCATCGGTTTGGGGGTGAAAGGTCGTACTAATATTAACACGAGTACCAAGACCCTTTTGGAAAGATTTCCAAAACTGAGAAGTGAATTTGGTACCACGGTCAAAAATAATGGACAAAGGCACTCTATGCAACTTTACCATTTCTCTCAAGTACAACTTAGCATAATCCTCAGCCGAATAGTAAACCTTGACGGGAATAAAATGAGTTGATTTTGTCATTCGATCTACTATAGCCCATATCGAGTCATGTTGTCTCTAGATGCCAGGCAAACCAACAATGAAATCCATATTCACATCTTCCCACTTCCAAGTAGGAATACTAATGTCTTGGGATAAACCTCCCGATTTTTTATGCTCAACTTTCACTTATTGACAATTGGGACACTTAGTCACAAATTCCGCAATATCCTTCTTCATCCTATTCCACCAATAGATCTCCCGCAAATCAAGGTACATCTTGGTGGCTCCCGGGTGAATAGAATTCCAAGAACTATAGGCTTCTGACAAGATTCGTTCCCTCAAGTCATCAACATTAGGAACGCATAAATGACCTTGATATCTAAGTACACCATCTCCCCCTTGGGAGAAAGTCTCAACAGATTTCTTTAGCACCACTTCTTTCAAGTCAACCAAAATTAGATCAAGACCTTGCTTGGCTTTCACATCTATCACAAAAGACGATTCTGACCCATTGTGAACCATAACACCACCCTTGGTAGAGTCCACTAACTAAACACCCAATCGGGCCAATCTATGAACATCTCGAACTAATTCCTTCGTATCTTCTTCAATATGAGCAACGCTACCCATAGATAGACGACTAAGAGCATCCGCCACCACATTAGCTTTACCAGGGTGATAGAGAACACTCATATCATAATCTTTCAATAACTCAAGCCACCTTCTTTGGCGAAGAATTAGATCTTTCTGATTAAACACATATTGCAAACTCTTGTGGTCGGTGAAAACATCTACATGAACACCATACAAATAGTGCCTCCAAATCTTTAAGGCAAAAACAACCGTCGCTAGTTCAAGGTCATAGGTAGGATAATTTTTTTCATGAATCTTAAGTTGCCTTAAGGCATAGGCAATAACTTTCCCATTTTGCATAAGCACACACCCTAGCCCAATTTTTGAGGCATCACAATAAACAACAAAACCCTCAGTCCCTTCCGGTAAAGTCAACACCAGAGTAGAAGTAAGTCTATACTTCAATTCTTGAAAACTCTTCTCACATGCTTGGGACCATATGAACTTGGCCTTCTTTTGAGTCAAAGCCGTCAAAGGAGAGGCAATCAAGGAGAACCCCTCAACAAATCTTCTATAGTACCCGGCTAAACCCAAAACTTCTAATATCTGAAGGGGATAGAGGTCTAGGCCAACTCTTGACCGCATTCTTCTTCTTAGGATCTACCTTAATACCCTTACTTGAAACAATATGACCAAGAAAAGCTACGGACCTTAGCCAAAACTCACATTTGCTAAACTTTACAAAGAGTTGTTGGTCCTTAAGAATTTGCAACATAATCCTCAAATGATCAATATGCTCATTCTCACTTCTTGAATAGATCAATATATCATCAATGAACACAATTACAAGCATGTCAAGGTATTGTCTAAACACCCTATTCATCAAATCCATAAACGCCACCGGAGCATTAGTCAACCCAAACAACATAACCAAAAACTCATAATGACCATAACGAGTTTGAAAAGCCATCTTTGGAATGTCATCTTTTTTCACCCTTAATTGGTGATATCTCGACCGAAGGTCAATCTTAGGGAAATAACTTGCTCTCTGAATTTGGTCAAATAAATCATCTATCATTGGAAAAGGATACTTATTCTTAATGGTCACTTTGTTCAACTGACAATAGTCAATACATATACAAAGAGAAAAATCTTTCTTTCTAACAAACAACACTGGAGCACCCCATGGAGAGATACTCAGTTGGATCAAACCCTTATCCAACAAATCTTTAACTTGCTCTTACAACTCCTTCAGTTCTGTTGGGGCCATATGGTAAGGAGAAATAGGAATAGGTTGCATATTTGGGAGAAGGTCAATATCGAAGTCTATTTCCCTTTCGGGAGAAATACCGAGTAAATCATCTGGGAATACTTCTAAAAACTCATTAACAACAAAGACCGACACGAGAGTCGAGGTTTTGGAATCCACATCCCTCACCCTAACTAGATGGTAAATGCAACCCTTAGAAATCATCTTTCTAGCTTTAATACAAGAGACAAACTGACCCTTAGGCATAGAAATTCCTCATTCCCACTCTAGGATAGGCTCATTCGGGAACTAAAACTTGACTACACGAGTTCTACAATCAATTGAAGCATAACATGAGTGCAGCCAATCCACACCAAGGATAACATCAAAGTCTAGCATATCAAGCTCTACCAAGTCAACAAGAGTAACTCTATGGGACACTTTCTATAGACCCTTTTAGCCACAATAGAATCATCAATAGGAGTAGAGACAGAAAAAGGATCTAACAACACATTTGGAAGAACCTCAAACCTCATAGCCACATATGGCGTCACAAAAGACAAGGTAGCACCGGGATCAAGTAAAGCATAAACATAGTGTTGGAAGACTTTCAACATACCAATAACCACATCGAGATAACCCTCTCATTCGCCATGAGTTTGAAGTGCATAGAATTGGTTTTGCTTGGGAGCATTGGAACCCGCACCACTAGGAGGAGCTTGCTTGCCCTCTCTTTCTTTAGTCGTAAGCATCGGACAATCCCTCATCTTATGACCACTTTTACCACAACTGAAGCAACCATCTGTGTCGGCTAGGCACTTACCCTCGTGTTGCTTTCCACACCTAGAACAAGTAGACATAGGCAATGAAAATCCACTACCATTCCCTCTTTGAGGCTTAGGGTTAGACACCCTATCTTTGTTGAACTTATGAGTAGCATTGAGGAACCTTGACCGGAAAACCTTTGTCGAAACCTTGGACGACCATGTCCATCGAACCTTACATGAGAGAAATTTCTATCATCGATTTTAGCCCTCTTTGTCTCCCTAGACTTTTTCTTAAGTTTCTCCTCTTTGATATGTTGTGCATGAACCATGAGACGAGAGATGTCCATGTCATTAATGAGCATGGCGGTACGACACTCTTTAACCACCATTTCGGACACACCTTAAATGAACTTACTCATCATTGCCCTAGAATCGGTAACCATTGTTGGAGCATATTTAGATAGTTGTGTGAACTTCAAAGTATATTCCCTCACACTCATACTTCTTTGACGAAGGTTGATGAACTCAAGCACCTTTGCTTCCCTCATTTCAAGGGGAAAGAACCTATCAACAAAAGCAACCTTAAGCTTCTCGCAATCAAGAGGACCCGCATCTTCTGGTCTCCCTTCTTTCCATTGGTTGAACCAAATTTGAGCAACACCCTTAAGTTGATAAGCGGCCAACTTTGCCTTTTCCACCGGCGTCACTCCCATGATCATCAACACCTTGTAAACCTCATCAATGAATTCTTGAGGATCTTTCTGAAACTTAGAACCATGAAACTTCGGGGGATTCATCCTGGTGAAGTCCCTCATTCTAGATGCCATTGTACCCACATTCGGGTTCACGGGAACCACAACCTCCCTATTGGTTTGGGCCATCACGGCTTAATCCAACACTTGAAAAGCAGTCCTAAACACTGCATTAGTCACTTGCTCGGCCAAAGGATCAACCGAAACTTGAGGAGCTTGGGAAGGAGCTTCTTCTTCCGCATTCTCCCTCACATTCCTTCTAACATAAGCTCTTCGAGTAACCATATCATGTAGAGCATCATATAAGGATTAAGAGAGAGACCTTGTAGAGTAAAACACTATCACACGACTTTAGAGTATTGAAAGAAGTGAAGTGTCCTAAACATATTTTAGCCTCTCATTCATAAGTGTGGCATGCTTCACACTCATGAACAAGACTCTACCTTACGTGGGTTATGAGACATCATAGGACCATTATAAACCGTGTGCTCTAATTACCAAGTTTGTCACGACCCAGGGGTACCCCCTAGATGTAACATAGGTATAGGACCGCAAGATACCCCATACAAGCCACTTAGCCGTCACAACATAAGAAATAAAACATTAGAGGTAAAACAACATTTCAAGTCCACTAGTTAATGTCTATCTAAACAATCATCCTATGGGGGCACATAGGATAAGGGATAAAGAGATTTCTTCTAGAAACCCGGCCTCTACTAATGGGAGAGCTTCCATCTCAATATCCTCTCGGTAATAAGCATAAATCTCATGGAATAGTTATTTCTTACTTGTTCTTATTATCCATGGAAGGGCACGTCATCTTGCCAATCCAAGCTAAGTCGTTATCCATGCAAATGTATCATTCTATAACCAATCCAAACTAGGTTCCATTAGGATAGCTCTTAATATTTTATTCAATTAGGTGAGAAGACATTTCAACCTTAGAATCCTTACTATGTAAGAAAACCTTTCACAATCATGCTTTCATATGTGTATGAGAAAATCCTTTCAACAACAAAACAACAACATCATCATCATTGATACTTCACTCTCAAAGCATCCTTAAAACATTTACATAGATTTCATAAGAACATGCATAATCTCATAATCTCCTCTTTCATAATTCAAAACCCAAATCACATCATCATATTTGCAAAACATGGGATTTGCATGGGTTCATGGGGAAATCATTATAAAGTCATGGTATTTCATCAATTCATGCATAAGAGATCATAATTTAGTCATTTAAATCAATAATCAAGAAAACCCATGGCAATTGAAGAAAACCCTAACTCAATTGGGAAATTCTAACTTTGGAAATAAGAGAATTTGGGAACTACATTAATGGAAGGAGTCCATGGATGAAAATTATCATACCTCAAAGCCAATTGCTTATCTTCAATGGAGGAATGGAGACTTTGACTTGAAACCCTAGGTTGAATCCTTTTTCTTCAAGCTTTCTAGAGAGAGAATGATTTCTATTGGGTAAATTTGGGGGTTAAAATACTTATATAGGGGTCTTAGACATAGGCAAAATGACGTAGTATAGGGATAAAATAATTGGAAAAAGGCCCAACTACCCTTAAAATAACTGCCGACCTAGTGATCGACGCCTGGGACCGATGGACCATGGTTTGACCGATGGCCCATCCTATTGGTTCGTCGTCTGGATCAGAGGGGATTTGGAGGTTCTGGACCATGGGCTCTCAACCACGGACCTTGGTCTAACCAACGGTATGTTGGTTCAGGCCATGGTTCCAACTTTCTGAGCCCTTTTTTGGTGGCAATCCACCCCAAACCTACGGTCCGTGGTCCCATCCACGGGCCGTGATTGGCCTCCGTTGGTTGGCACCTGAAACTCTTGAAAACTGTTACTTATGCCCTTCTCTAATCCGGGGTGTTACGTGGTGCCCTTTATGTCTAAAAACTAGAGTATATTTACCATCACTCTAACAAAAGACCAAATAGGGACACATGGCGTAATCCTTCGAAGGGACCATTTGACCAATTAATTTAACCCTAAATTTAAAAACCCACCCATATCCATTTAACCCACCTGTATAACCCATCCATCACACTTTTGATATTGTTGTTTAATATGATGATGACTCCTCAATTCAATACTTCAGAAGGTGCCTATCAAGCTTTTAACCAGTTAGAGTAATCAGTTCCACCTCAGTCGTGATTGTCCACCTTTTTTCTAGATATGGTGCATTTGTGTGGCTATTCTATTTCAAAATAATAAAATGTTTTACCTAATTAACATGAGGTAACAACTTCAAAGAGTTACCAATCATTCATATCACCATTAATCTCCACATGAACAGATTGCATCCTTAAAGTGGTTGAGACGGTGCATATCACGTACAATAATTTCTCGTTTCATGACAAGCGAGATGTAGTTTGTTGCACTAGGGCGGTCACCACAAACCCGTAGATTTTTTCTGATGAGAATAGTTGTACCAACACTTGTATTTAAAAGCCCAAATGCAATAGCAAGCTTCTTACTATGGATCTTCAGCAATTGCTTCTGAACAACATCTTCCACATCGTGAATTGAATCAGTATTCAGATATATATCCAGCATCTTATGTGTGAGGAATTGGGGATTTTTTTAAGTGTGATGGATGGGTTATACGGGTGGGTTAAATTGATATGGGTGAGTTTTTAAATTTAGGGTTAAATTAATTGGTCAAATGGGACCCTCCATTAGATTGTGCCACATGTCCATATTTGGTCTTTCGTTAGAGTGAAGGGTAAATTTGCTCTAGTTTTTGGACGGCAGGGGCCCCAAAGTCCCAAAAGTATGACAAGGGTATCTGTATACCATTTATGATAATTTGGGGTATATTTCTCCCTTTTCCCTTTCTTATATTGTGAATGACTTTCTTTTCTCTTGCATTTCATGAAGCTTTGCACATAATTGAATGGATTCTCCTTCTTTCATATTCTCCATCATATTTGTTAACTTGATAATTTGGACGTCTTGACCTTTGATGTACTTTGATAGGCCTTCAATTGTTTTTGTCCAATATGCAAGTTGTTCTTCTATGGTGGAAGTTTCAATAACCATCACTTACACAACCATTATAGAGGATGAAGAATAGTGGGGGAACATTACTTGGATTGAGAAGTGACATGAGGGAATATCAGAGAAAATCTAGTGCTTAAGACATCATCATCTTTCTGCATAAAAGGATCATTAGACTGACGATAGCGTTCTTGTGACAGCCTTAATCAATCCAAAGTTCTTTCTACCACCTCAGTGATATTGTTCCCATTTTCTAGAATATACAAAGAAGATATTCCTTCTTCTAGAGAAGATAAATCGAAAACATGAAATGACTTGGATGGTGCTTGAAGCACTTGTTGTTCCAGTAATTCGTCTTTACTTTTTCTAATTTGGCCACAACCTCCATGGCAACTTTCAAGTCATTTGTGGAGTCAACATCCTTAAAAGTGTCAAATTTGGAGTTGATATTCATTGCAGTCATATTGATATTTTTTAAACTTTGGAGAAAATTTGGATCCAATAGTTTTTGCGGATGCGGATTTCGCGTTGACCTTTTTGGAAGCCATCTTACTATTCTTGAACTTTGATTTTTGAAGAGAAGAGATGAGAGGTAAACATTGTCCCATTGGGCGTGCCAATTTGTAAGCAACTATGTTTCATTCCTAAAAAATAGCAATCCGGCAAACAATAATATACATATATATATATATATATACCATCTTTATAAATCTAATGAAAAAGATATAATCCTCTATTTTTCTTCTCCTTGCGTTTGTCAACTCAAGAGTTTTTCTTTGTTCTTGAATCGATGAAATACTTATTGAAATTCACCATGAATGCGAAGCCAAACATTGATCACAATCGTGAAGATATTGAAACTTGCGGGTCACAACATGGAGACGAAGACTTCTTTGTATACAGAAGGCTTGCAAATCACCACTGAATAGTTGTAGCGACCCTAAAAATTGATAGGTGAAACTAGAACCTAACGTATGAATCTTAAAAGTTTAAGCATAAATTGGAGTTATGAAATTTTCCAAAAATTTGACTAAGTATAAGTTCAAGAGAGGGTTCAAGGAAGGCGAAAGGCATCACTGCCCTTCGAAGCTCCCTTGAACTTCACCTTAGCCGGATGGTAGACCATTCCAAGGCCCTTAGAATCTCCCTTGGTAATTGCCTTAGTTTTATTTGGACAATCCAAGGGAGGCATAGAAAGGGGTAATTTCGTAATTTCCATTTTGGTCTAAATTAAATGGGTATAACCTATTTTATTTTTATATAAATATATATATATGATATAAGTAGGTCATTTGAATACTCCCATGGATAGGCCTTGGCTTTAAAAAGCCAAAGGCAAAGTCCAAGGGAGGGTCCAAGGCTAGTGGATCACTTCAAGGACCTTAAATGCTTCCTTGGACTTTGCCTTAGTTTTATTTGGTAAGTCCATGTGGGCAAGGGGGGTTTTCGTAAATATTATTTTAAAGTTAAATTAAGAAGTGGGTATATTTTATATTATTTCTAAATAACTATATAAGGTATTAAAACATTTAAAAGGTATTTTTTTTGTTGAATTCATTCTTCAAATTAAAACTCCCAAAGACTTTCTCTCTCTAAAGTTCTCTCAAGTTCAAGGAAGAAGAAGGTGGAGAGTTAGGGTTTCAAATTGAGGGTTCCTTCCACCAAATTTCGTTGCGATTTCATCTATTGAGGTATGGTGGCTCTTTATCTAAAGCTAATTTTCGCTTTAGAGCCAATCTCAAATGAATTTCAAAGTTTTCCAAAAAGTTATGAAAAAAGCTTGTTTCTCAATTCTCTCAAGGGTTCTTGCATGAAAATGGTTTCAATGATTAAATATGATGTTATTAATGTTTGAATGAAGGTTTTTGAATGAAAAACTCTATGAACCCTTGTCTTCCACAAAACCCTAGAATTTGCTTATGAAGTGGGTCTTTTGCTTATAATTCAAAGTTTTTGAAATTGTGTTTGGATTGGATTGTATTGGTGACTCTTATGATTTTCTATATCTATCTATGATGAATTGTTGATGTATGGATGAATTGAGAGTTGTGGCCTTATGGGCAAGTTATGGATGAATTCTCTTGTGGTAAGTAAAATGGTTGGGACTTGAGTATTGTTGATTATGGCTTTGGAGGATGGTAAGTTGGCTTAATCTCATATTATTAATATAATTGTTCTTGTTTGGTTTGATCCACTTATGGTGGAGGTGTTTGATTATGGAATGTATTATGGACATGGCCTTGAAGGCATTATCTATTGAATTAAAGTGTTATCAAGTTATGAAGTGTTATTGTACTATGTGAAGGTATTCTTATGGACATAAGGTGATCTTGTATAAAGTGCTATTGCATTATGATTGAAAGTGTGATCTCTTTTAATGTTCATATATGTGATGATGTTAGACTATGAAGAGTCTCTATATGGTAATGTTGTGGCTTGCTTGGTAGACTTAGATGTCCCTTCTTGTTACATGAAAGCTTATGGAATGAATGAATGTCTAGGATCGGTAGACCTAAGCATGGTGCCCTTTCCATGAATGATAAAAGAGGACTTCTAGGCTAAACCTTAAATCGGTAGACCTAAGCATGGTGCCCTTTCATAAGTCTAGACTCCTAAGTGAATGAAAAACCTTGAAGTGGTGGACCTTAGGGTGATGACCTTCTTCTTGTGTGAAATGATAGACTTAGAGTTGGTGGACTGGAATGGTAGAAAACCCTCTCTAAGAAAGTCAATGAGTTATCCTAATAAACCTTGATCGGTAGATCCTTGTGGTGCCCTTCTTGGTAGAAGTACTATGGGTCAGCTAGACTTAGTGATGGAGCCCTCTCTAGTACATACATGTGAATGAAATTACTCTATGGGAACTAAGGCTAAGCACCGAGTGGATATGGCTAAGAAGGTAGCCCTCTCCGAGTATTAGGTTAGGGTACAATGACCTTCTTTGGATATCCCCTAAACCATGTGCCTACATGGGTTGCTTATTAGTTCTACCCTTGACAAGTAGAATACCTTCCACGGAGTAGGGTAGACTCCGGATTCCATGCCTAGCTAGTATGGTCCATGTCGGTTAATGCCTATTCCCATCATGTGGGATGTGCACTCTAGTTATTGGATAGGTTCTACAAAGTGTAGGTGGTAGTATGGGATGCTATCTACACATGACACTAGTAGGCCTAGAAGATGCTAAAGTGAGTTCCCTAAGTCTAAAGACTATTACGTGAAAGTCCCCTAATTGCTTGAATGTCTCCTAAAATGGTGTAATAACGAATGTTGACTTAGCACGTTATATTGTAATGATGAATTCCTTATCTATGGTAACCCTTAGGAACATTTAGGTGTATATGAAGAGGTTGTATGGGCGGTCACTTCATGTCTCACTTAAGTGTGGCTTAGGGTGACTTGAGATAGAGGTTTCAAGATGATGAAAGGACTTACTTGACTGTTATGTTTATGTGTTGTACATTGGTACTAGTTGAGTATGTCTATTGTAACACCCCAAAAATTCTATGACTTAAGTTAGAGCCTCACCTTATGAATAATGACTTAAAAATAATCAAAATGATGTTTCTAAACCTAAAGTAATGCAATTGACTTGGTTTGGAAGAGTAAAAATCTAAACGTCAAGAAATGACCACGACGTCCGGAAACTAGAGAAGAATGTGTTCTAGTGTGTCCTTAGGTTTTGGGCAGGTTTGGGAGTGTCATATGATGGTATAATCTTGTAAAAAGGTTTAAATTAGGTAAATATATGTTTAGGGTCCAAACGTTCAGGTACGACCCCCCAAGGACCACCCTAGGGGTCCTTGAGGAGGACCCAAAACTTGGACCCAAAAGCTATCAAAACTGCAGCAAACGACGAGACCAAGACTCACGGCCAATAGACTGGTATGCGTACGATAAGTCATGGTCGTGAGCCCATACTTGGTCGTGGGAGACTTGGCCCCCAAAAGGGAGCCTCAGTACCAAACGACAAATGACCAGTACGGTCAGTAACTCTACTTACGGCCCGTAGGTGGAGGGTCGTAAGTCCTGGCAGTTTTTAAGTTTTAGTTTTTAGTTTAGGGGTCGTATTTTTAGTTAGTTATTTAATTAAGGTTTAAGAAGGGTGGTTAGTTAACTAATTACCATTCTAAACCTAACTATAAGACCCTAACCCTAAGACTTTAACTCACACAACTGAACTCACAAGTCAAACTCATTCTTCCTCAAAACTCTCTCAACTAAGAACCCCATTGAAGAAGAAGACCAAGGTTCATCTAGGGCAGCAAGTTTTCAATTTTTCTCCATCAGTTATCAAGGAATTAACTAAGGTATGGTTGCTTATCACTATTGGGATTCCTTTCCCCAAGAGGCCCCTTCAAGATGAATTTCAAAATCTCCAAATTTCTAGGTTTCAATCCAAAAACGTGGGTCTTCTTTCTAAAGTGAAATTGATGTCTTAAACTGACTTTGATTGATGTTATATGAACCATTATGGATGAATTTATGTTGTATTGGTGGTTTCTTGAAGGATTCCCCATGAGACCCATGTTTCTCCTTCTTTTACTAATTCTAACCCTAGTTTGTGTTGAATATTGATTGAAGGCTATGAATTGAATGTGATGTTATGTAATTAATGTTTGTATGATGATTCTACCCTAGGTTATGTATAATTTCTATGAAATTAGGGTTGAGTCTTTGAATGAAGCCTTTAAGGCTATGAAGGGAATATGTCAATTGCTTATATTGATGTTGATTATGTTATTACTTCATGAATTACCTTATATTATGTATTGGTTATGAATTGATGGGTAATTGAAGTATGAATGTCCCATGAAGGGCAAGAAGGTATGAAGGTTGGTTCTTCTTTGAACTCAAGTATGAAAGGTGAATTACTTAGATTGTAATGATGCTATACCTAATGTGTTGTTGTGGTGTTGATGACC